>DWJN01000230.1:0-27750 GCA_018248895.1 Carystus phorcus
GTGAATCGGGCCACGAAACGAGATCGGGAACGGGAGGACTAAGCTATGTAAGATAAAGCGTTAAAAATTGCTCTCAAACATTTGCAGGGTTTATGCATATTTCTGTCTACGACTAACCGAGTATAATAAACAAAATGGACAAACAAAAAGACATTAAAATTTAACCTAATTTAATTAGGTGTTACTTAAGTAACTAACAAGTTTCCAGCAAAATACTAGAACTTGTCAAAAGTATTATAAAAAGAACATAGGAATTTATAAAAAAATAAGATTTTATAACAATAAGAAGAAATAGGATATAAATTCCTATAATAATATAGAAAAGTGTGTATTGCAACTTACTACGGTCCTGGTAAATTTTTATTAAAATAGCACTTTATTTCTGTTCTACATAGATGTTTTAAATCAATGTTTATATTTTTTACTTAGCTTTCTACTGCTTGTGGACAAAAATATAAGTAAAATATTTAAGGGTTTAACCCAAAAGGTTTTTTTCATCATTATAGAGACCTGGAGTATCTAAGTTATCTGCTCCTATGCTCAGATCCAATATTTCTCTGTTCCAGTACAGTTTGGTATCCTTCAGAACTTTATAGACAAAACATTTACGGCCTTATTACAAAACGTTGACTAGCTACAGTACCGGATTAAACTTCTATTAGACCATGGACTAAACAAAAAGTCTAAACTAAAATAAACCTTGGCTTAAAGTATTGTATTAAAGATAAGCCTATACTTGACAATCATGGTTTAGACTTTATTATGTAATAAGGCGGTTTTAATATTAACTGCATCAGGAATCTTTTGATCCTAAAATGAGTTACATGTGATTTCTTTTTATTGTTTCAGATCTTCATCATGTTTCATCACCTGTCAGCTGCTTACATCTTGCTCATCCTAACGTCGGTATACGCTCAAACCGGTAAAATCTAGTTAAAACATTATAATTAGTCAAATTTAATTAACCCTGTTATGTCCAATGTTTACAACTGAAACGTGTCAAAGATGTTAGAATATAAATATTAAAATTACAAATGCTAGGAAGATTGCTGATCGACCTAACGTATTATGAAAGGTATTGCAGAGGTTGGGACAGTAGAAACCTGTTGCAACTATTATGGCCATTGCTGACCAAAATGCACCATGTGTAAGAAGTATAAGAGAGTACATACTCGAACTTTTATGGACTTCCCATGAACTTTAAATCAATATTGAAAAAAGCTATAGTGCTCACAATAAGCTAGTTAATTTTCTATTTCTAAGAAACGGAGCCGCCAACGACTCTCGTGACCCGAGCGTCGACGACCACATCTGCGCCGACCACGATAGCTGAGGGACAATGGGAGACCGAGACCTTGAATGAGGGTCAGGCGATACAGAAGGCGCTGCAGTATTTGTTGCAGAATCGCCAGCCTGATTGGGGCTGGGGGAACGATACCCACCATGTGATGCTTACTCTACAGGTAAGAGAATCTGCGGATAATTAGGTTCTCTCTTTATCAAGATAAAATTGTTTGAGTCAGCTACCAAACTACTATTCGTAGTCTGAATGGAAGCTTGAGAGTCAGTATAACTTTTTTTCTTCTCTTTCGTGACCAACAATGCATTGGTTCCTTTTGTGCTACCGGTATCCATGGATGAGAATTACGACTTACCAATACATGACGCCTACTCCTTTGTTGATTATTTACGTTAATAAAATATTTGTTTGGTATATAGAAATAGACCATGAGCAAATAGGGAAGCTAAGTCAGTACAGATATTAATTGCAGTTGGCGAACAACACCGGCAAGGAGATTGAGCAGCAAGGTCTCGAGATGCAGTTGTCAGCAAAACAGATGGAAATAGAGATTCTGCTTATGATGTCCAAGTAAGAGATTCAGTTACTTCTGGAACTATGGAATAAAAAACATAGAAATCAAGTGCCAAGTAAATTATTAGGTATAATTCTTACACAATAAACATTTAGCAAACATAAAAAAAAATACAATTTCTCAATCTGGAGTTTCGTACAACCCTATTCTCTTTAGATCTATGTAATATACATATATAGCGTGTATACAATACCTCAAACAATGCCTTTATATTATATGTATAACTTAATAAAGCTAACAATATGATGGAAGTATAGAGTATAGTTCCCTTATGTATAATACTTTGAAGTAATTAAATTAATTCAATTTCAATGTATTAATGAAAATTATCGTTCGAAAATTACGAGCTCGTACGTAGCACAGATGAATTAATTAAATTTTCCTTTGTGAGAATGCTTCAATAATTTGTAAAGAGTAGACCGACAGTGAAATTTATACCAGAGAAAATACACAAAAACCACTAGACTACAGTTTCGTAGCGCAAATTTTAATTTATTAATAGCGAGGATCGGGATCAATACATTGTTTGAGCTTCTAACCATGTTTTTTTCGCTAAAGATTTTATAAATGTTTCATTGATTTTATACTTTCCAAACGTAGTCCCAGTGTAGATATGATAATAATCAAAATAGTGTTTAGTATCTTTATATTATGTTTAATTTTTCTACTGTACGTTACTGAAATTCTCCTAAACAGTCGGACCTTATATCTTCTACGTAAGTGTTTAAATCGGTTCAAGAATGGTTTACAAATACAATTTGATCACATAAGCAATGGATGCAGGATAAGATTAGTTGAATCCGCTAGTGTATCGTACAAAGGGGATCGGTCAGCCCCACGACACTACTCAAAAACAGGCACTTAATAGTTCGGTTCACACAATTAGGCTATTAGCTAGCGACTTACCTAGTGCTCCAGCTTCTATATATATGTATACTGAGAAGTCACAGTCAGTCTACAGTAAAGGGTTCCCTAGGGAGGACAATTATTTATTTACTACACCAATTATCAAACGGGAATATCAATTGGGATTAAAGGGATATTTAAGTGTTCCGTCGCGTGACCTCCAGGTTCATGCACAGCGAAAGGAAGACAGCACCCAGTTAGCGCTGCAGCCGACATCCATATATTTGACACTTCGAACGAATCGCGAATAATTTAATAAATTTTAATTACAACAATATTTATGCGACCGATACGCGGGAATTAACAACATTATTTCACCGCGTCACACGAACCTCCGTTTTTTTTTCTTTCTATTCAATCGACCACAAAAGCGCGGGAATTTGTTTTTTTTTTTTAAGACAAAGTAATTTGTATTAATTATTCCGAACAGGAATCTTACAGTAAAATATTCTTTCTACATTTTTATTTTTCTAAAAGTTAAGCAAAAATTTTTTATGTTTCAAAAAATTAAGATATCTGTAATAAAGTGAATTCACCTTGTATATTAGAACACCAAAGATGAAGGAGTCCGCTATGCGTCGATCATCGATCATAACAAGCGGTTACTACAATCATTGGAGATAACAATCGAGGCAGGTGCTAGGTGCACCCACTCTGGGTCTAACGGCGCAACCCTTTATCAAAACACTTTAACTAAGACTTTCTTTAGGTACAAACAAACAAATAATAAAGCCAATAAATACTTCAAGCTCTAAGATCATCGCGGGCGTTATGAACGTGCTCCGAAATAACACAAACGTATGACCTAATTATACACATCTATCACATACACATGTTTATATCGGGCACATGGGCTATGGGATTATCAAAATTTTCATGACGTCATCTTAATCTTAATATATATAAAGTACGTGTCACGGTGTTTGCCCGCGATCGACTCCTAAACTACTTAACCAATTTTAATCAAATTTTGCACACCATGTGCAGTTTGATCCAACTTGAAAGAGGATAGCTTACATCTCAATTTATAGTCGATTAATATCTTACAAAGAACTACTTCCATAACATTCTAACAGATGGCGGTGTAATATAATTAGTTGACAAATTGAGTACGTACACCTTAGTCACAGCAACGCGAACCCGCGTCTGATAGTTTATATATGTTGCAGAACAACGTCGGCTGGGTCAACTAGTATAAATATAATATTACGACACAAGCCTAACTGTAAAGTTTTGGAAGGTATAATAGTAATGGTATATATTCACTTATCAATAAGTCATGACATATTTAAGATAGATTTAGCACGCTCCAAGCATAAGCAAATTTCCTATTACTTATAGATTGAACACAGAAACTACTACAAATATTATCTAAGCCTAACAAACAACGATTAATTCGTAATGGCCATCTTCCGACAGGGCCTGGCTTCGATTCTCAGTGAAAAAGAAATTTGAATGAAATTAATTAATTTATGTTATCGGTCTGGGTGTGTTCTTGCTTTTTTGTATTATCTATGGTACCCAAAATAGGTAATAATAATATGGCGCTATAAGTGGGTAGGTGATTGTTAAAAAAAAACACTCTTTTTCAGTGTGGAATACGAAAATAATATAGTATGGTATAAAATGTGTGTTTTATAGTCAAATAGTTTCCAAGTATTTCAACGCAAACTACATTAAAAAGCTCAATAATGTATACTATATTACTTACAAATATAGTGACGATCATAAAACGTTAAAAATTGGGTGAGTTGATTTATAGTTATTTTGTCAGTTAAACTCCATCAAATCCCATACAATTCTTGATTACACGATATATTTATAGACACAATAAAATGTTAATTAAAAGGTGTTGTTCGATACACCCCGTTTTATTAGATAGCCTGTAAATAAATTCACCAGACATCACACCCTTGAATTTCCGTGAATTTTGAGGTTTTGTAAACGCAACCCACTTAGTAACATGTTCAGTAAGTTTTTACTTTCTTCGCATTCTTTAAATGCGGTTTAATGTGCGGTTTTCAAAACATTACCAGAATCGCAGGACGTTCCGCGGCATTTAGTGTATGTTAATCTATTGGCCCTTTGTATTTCGTCACCTGCAGATATGCAAATAACATTTAAATATAACATTTTGTGGTAACGAAATTTTAACTTGTATGTATAATATTCGTTATATTAAACTCTTATATAATTGAAAGAAGTTGATTATCGCACTCAGGTATTACTCTGGTAAAGACCACAGTATAAGTAGGTAGGTACCTTTACGTAAATATGATAAATAATTATCAATTTATGAAATTCATACCACTGACACGAATATTATGGGTAAGAGCATTATATAACCTTTGCGTCTTTGACTTGTATTAACGATATTTAATTTTAATTGTCATTATCTTAGCTACCAATTCTTAACCCAAACACTTTGTGATTCTCCGTATAGAATGATTATTTTATCGACATTTTATTATTGTGTTTGACGATTTGATTTTCGAACAATAAACAGCCAGTACTAGTATAAATAAGCGGTTCGTGAAGGTACGCGATTACATTTGACAGGCGATCAGTTCACGGAAACCCCAGGTAGGCGCCGTCTGACCCCGGCCAGCTCCCAACCTGCATCAGTCAGATGCCCTTGGACGTGAGAATCAGAAGCGCACCATACTTTATATACGCGTACACATTTAATTAGAGATGAGCTGAATGTTCGACAGATTATTCGTATTATTTTTTATGTTCACTTTGCCTTATAGCTACGGAAACGTTTTCTAAGATGTGCATTGTGAATCAAACGAGCAGTGTTTAACCCATATATTCATTATTTTTTAATAAAATTCAGATTTTGATAATTCACGTTTTTTGTTAAGAAACTGGAGTGTTCGTTTATGTTGATTTTGTTGTATATGTATATCATCATTAACTAGTAACGTATAATGAAAATAAGCTGCGTAAAAATTAACCGTATATACAGAGTTTCAGCTTTACATTCGGTTTTGTATCTTTTGGACCGAATATTACAATAATTAGGCGAATATTCCTATTTGGTTAAACTCCTAAACGGTGCATTACTATTTGATATTTAGCTGCCAGCTCAAAATTCACTGTTAAGTTACTAAATCAAAATCATATGATATTAATAATTATTAATATAATTAAATTATAATTTAACACTGAAATAAACCATAATTCTATTCGCTTTGATTATAATTGCATTTATGTGATAAAAACAAAATAATGATTATACGGTACCTATCTATTTCTTACATAAGATACGATTAAAAAACCTTTTGTATTAACAAAGAACCACAACAGAAAAGATAGCGATGGCATACATTGAGACGAACTTCTTTTAGTCGCACCGAATAAAATAAATTGTTACGTACGATTACACATACGTATTTGGTTCGAAGGAATTCGGGTGCCTTAAAACAGAGCTATGAGTTTTTTCTGTTACCGAAAGCCGCGGTAGGTAGGCGAGCGAACCATCGGTAGCTGATCGCCTGTGCGTTAGCTCAAACAAATCGTATGCCGTCTCTTCATTTCTCGTCACCGCTTTCATGATTGACCGACTACGATATGAAACAAGAACTCCGCAGAGAGGCGAAGACGAAGTTAGGTCCGTATTATTCATACTTTAATGTCATTATTATCATTTGTATCATGTTATTATAAAACTTAAAGAACTTAAGGAAATCTAGATATCTTTATTTTGTAGAGATTCTCAATTCGACTTGCTAACTAAGCAAAGGTAAGTATGTGAAATAAAGAGTAACAATAATTAATATGAAACATTCCTAAATTTTTGTCTTATTAAAGTAATTAGTGATTCAAAATGTAACGTGTTGCGTAATGAACAAAATTTCATAATTATTCAATAATGCCGAGTACCGTGCGGCTTCCGACGATTAAAACAATTTTGGTCGGGTTTTGCTTTATTCTTTTTGTGAGAGGCCAACACGGTATCGTGTTTCCATAAAATCACCGAAGCGACTATTATTACGCGGTCATGCTTTGTTTTAAGTGGAGGCTGATCTTTATTTAAAATTAAACCTTGCGGTAGTTAATTTATAATTTTATTTATGTTGTTATGAGAGCACGTTCGTACATTTCTCTATGTCTAAACGAGATGCCCAGTAGCCTAGGTAACTCGATAACGTGGATATCGTTCTGCCTTCTCTCGAGTATTCGGTGCGATTAATATGAAAATTCATTTTGTTTTAATATTTTCAATGCCATTCGGTGTCCCTTGTGTTAATTAACATATCGACTTTATGATAATCAATTATATTATTTTTTACACTAGCAGTTTATTCAAGCTTTTCGACGATTAAATCGAAAGTTGGACAACATTTATTATTTATTAAATATCGCAGTAAAGTATTGTCGTCTGTATACCGATTTTTTTTCAATAACATTAAAGCCGAAGCAAGTGACTTATAACATTTCATTTTGACTCTACCGAATTAAAATATATGTAGGTATATTAGTGAGGAAAGGGTACGAGGGATAGCCAAGTAAAATTATTGTTTCTGAAATAAAAAAAATAAAAACTAAAAATAAGTCCGAAGAAGTCTGATAATTTGAAATGTATCCGTAAACAAAATGATGTTGCTGGAATCAAAAAAAGTGTAATTGCGCATGAAGTCCCGACGAAAGCACCACTAAGTTTTACCTAATTAAAGAATCTTTAATTAATGTCTATTACCTACCTTCTAATAGAGACAAATCTGTATGTTGAATATTTCATAAAAATTTTAATGTAGGCTTTGTCCTTATCTTCAAACACTGTTTTTGCATAAATGTACTGTCTGTGTTCCTGTTCAGTCACAATGCGGAAGTTACTAAACAGAAATTAACAGTATTGATATACAGGATAGTAATATTGTGGACATTTTAAAGATACAATTTATGATTTTCTTGCAATATATGTAGAATAGATTTTATAACTATAATACGGGCCAGTACCTTTATAGGTAATGAAATTTGACAAATGACAAAAAGAAAGAAAATCTGATGAAAATCAAACGAGAATACACCTACAAAGTTTTTGTCGCCATATTTTTTATATATATTTTTTAAAAACATCACACATTAAATATGTTATACAATAGCACGGAAAAAGTTTATTGAAGCATAAACATGCCATCTGTTTATTTGTAACGGTTTAACAAAAAATAGTCCTTTTTGATTCAACCCGGTAGCTCTCACGCATCATAGAATTTGTTTTGTTTTACCTATAAAAAAGTCCCTGTTATGTGCTGTTCGATAAAATTGTTAAAATTATAATTTAAAAGAAGCGCAAAAAGTATAGAAAAGATTTTACTTAATCAAGTAGGTAAGTGCAGAGTAACTAAAGAGTAATAGAACATAGAGTTACACGCCTCTAGAGGCGTATCAGCGGCGACGCAAATCAAATCTAAATTATAGCTCAGTTCAATAGAAAAACAATCAAAACTTTACATTTGGATTAGTAAAAAACAAAACGCATCAGAAGTGGTCGAGTCCCGCGCACCAAGTTCCCACTGGCCGTCGCACGCTCACGTAACTAAATACAGGATGATAATATTGTAGGACGCCTTATCGGAACGTTTATTTTAATTCGATCTGTCAGAAAAGAGGCAAAAAACTCTCGACTTGGGCATAGCTACTGGGTGCATCGGGCGCCTCCACGTAACGTGATCACATGAGCATAGAGAATTCCATCACTCACGAGATTCGATTTAATAAGAATCGTGTAGCTACCTTGAAATATTATAGAGGTACATTTTCAAATTATATTTTTTCATTGTTTTTTTTTTATCGAAACCCGCCATCGGACCGAATCGCTATTGCGATCTGGGGTGTACGTGCGCTGATAGAGTTCAAAATTTGATTAATTTATAAATTAGATACCTACCTACAGTAAAAATATAGGTACTTAAGTAAAATTTTTAGCTTGATAATTATACACCACTGTTAGACTCTCCAACAAATATGTAGTGTAGTAGTAGTTTGTGGGTATTACCACAAATTTTACGTTGTAGATGTAAAGAACTTTGATGCGATGTTTCTTTGCTCCTGTGCCAATTTGAGGCACGATCCACAGTACTAAACTCAATAACTAAGTTACTAGTTAACCAGAGTGGTTAATGGTTGCCTTCAACCCATTAATGGCCCACTGTTGAGCACGGGTCTCTCTTCAACACTGAGGAGATCTAGAGCATACTCCACCACGCTGCTCCAATGCGGATTGGTGGAGGTTAATGGTTACATTACAGATAATCTAATATTATATGTATTGTTTTGTTTCGACAATCTGACTCAAGCTCATTACGTAGGTAAGTTAAATGTATTAAATAAAACAGGAATATTAACTATCTAAGAGAGATGGAAATGCTGACTTAGAAAACGGACAACGAGAAGAGCGTGTCATATTTTATGCGAGTCGGTGATGCATCGTGATTCGTACGCGAAGTGAAACAGTGGCGTTCAATAACGCGATAATCTGAATCTGAGCGGCTGCGAGCCCAGGAACGGAGTCAAGTTTCGCGGCGAGGCAAGGCGCGCGCGACCGCGCAATTTCCTTGCAGCAGTCTATACTATATGTATGTGCGCGCGATTACTAACATCATGTCACTTCGCAATAATATGACAAGCGTAAAACATGTAATTCCGCAGAGCGTATTCATATCAATGCGAATTGTACTTATTTATAAATACCGGTACCTATACAGTCAATTCTAATATCGTTAGATAGACTACCTACTCAAAAGTATAAAGGTTTTAATAACAACTTTTCACGAATCACATTTTTGGTAACTCAATTTATTGAACGTATCGTTTGAACATTATGGCTCTGAGATCATCTCGTATGTTATCCACGAAATACAAGTCGTCACAATACGAACAAAAAACGGTAGCCAACTACAAATTACAAAGCGATAGACGCTATAATTTATAAAATGATCAAAAATTATATTCCGGTAGTCAGTGGCCAGTTACAATATTTTTTTGTTACACCCCCAAAATATAAACCGAAAAAAAGACGTCAGAAGCACGCGACACGCGATCGTGGCGTCTGTTCGAACAAAAAACACAACATCAATAATAAAATCAGTGCGGGTTTCGACCATATTAAAAGGCTATAAATTATCCTAATAGCTGCAAACTGCCGGTTACAAGACGTTCTGCATCCCTAGGGAGAAACTATTTAAAATAGTTCTAGTCAGTTATTTAACCTTTTCCGTACATAATTAACTTCATACTTTAAACCGCAAAGTTATAGTAGATTATTTGCGACGACTAAGTAACTTTGTTTACAGTGATTTGATAACCGTTTTGATCTCATGCGCTTCTGTTACAAAAAATAACCTAATCCAACATACTACGCCAAATTTTGTGTTCTTAGCTTCGTAATCGATCTGTAAATTTAAAATTCTAAGTAGGTAGTGCTTTTAACAATGCAGAGACTATATAACGTTACTTAAGATAAAACAGATTACGTCGAAGTGGTATATTCCTCTATACTTCTATACCAATAATATAAAGCTGAAGAGTTTATTTGATTGATTGATCTCAGGAACTACTGGGCCGATTTGAAAAATCCTTTTAGTGTACGATAGTCCATTTATGGAGGAAACCATCACACATGTTCTAAATAAAACTCAGCGACAACATATACATATGTCTAGCTTTTAAGGTTAACCCACTATAATCATTTTTATGTTTATCTAAATATTTCTAAGATAATTTTTAATTTATATGGGAAAACAATGTTTGCTGGAGTCAGCTAGTAGATTATATTAAAAAATAGATCAGCGTCTAGATGACTATATTCCGAATAATGTTTAGTGTTCCTTTACTACTTACTATAAAGACTACCTAGTCTTTATTTAAAGTTTATTTTTAGTTAAAGTACCTTATAGGATTAAATGCTTGAACCATTCTATTCTATATCTACTATTAATGAAATTGTAACGCGGACAAACCAAAACATATTTTCAATTTTTATTTTCTCATAATCTCAATTTCATAATAATTAAATATATAACATTGCAAATACGTTGTATGAATATACGTAATAAATACTTAAGTAATGCACTCGTAGTGTCACTGGGCAAACTGCACGTCGTGTTTCACCGCCACGTGTGCGATAAGCAACTGGTTGGTGATGTAGTTTATCTGACTGTTTGTTTGGAAATCATGCGAACACCACTAAACGGATTTCCTAGAAGTTTAGTTTCATAATTGATGTTTGATTTGGACTGCTTTAATTAACCTATTCCAATAAAAAATATGTTTCTAGTTTGTATAGACCGACAATTGTTACAATAATCAATTTTAGGATAAGTGTAAATCCTTAAATAAATAGGTAGCTACTTTTTCTAATAAGTTAATGACTCACATCACATTTTATCTAAGCGAAGCAAGTTGTTAATTTGAAATATATGAAAATGACAAATATTCAGTTAAACATTTATAAATAAGCGCCATCTGTTGTTACTAAACAACACTAAGATAAGCCAATACTCAAAAACACTTGTCTTGAACTCATATTTAATATCGCGATGTGAAGTATATACGCCATCTATGAAGTAATACGCGATACTATTTATCACAATCCTGTTCTTCTAACATTTGCAGCGACATCTACACATAATATTCTATACTAATTTGCACAACGTGATCATAAAACTTCTACCTTTATCCTACAGATGTCACTACTATGAAAACTAAAAAGCATGTGTCGTCATTGCAGAATTTAAAAAATTTGATTTTATATTTATTATTTTTATATTAATTATTATTATATACTGGATAAAAATCAATGTTTGTTGTTTGAATAGGGTTTTAAGTAAAATCCTACAATCAGCTTGTTGAATTGAATCATTATGGTACCAAACTAGTTTCTTTGTAGAAAGTTGTCCTAGTAAAGTTCAAATTTGACCATAGGTATTTTGTATCATCAGAATGATCTTTTTGAAATTTTCCACACCCTTATTTTGTTTTATCTTAAACAAGCAAACTAGCCTCCGATAGTGAGTGAGGAGATTCGTAACACATGGGCGGAGGAGTCTCATTAATGCGTTGCCGACAGAACTGCATGGGAATAAAATAATGATAATTTGGTCTACTGTTTACAAATAAATGGTAGAAAGTCCCCCGTAACCTTACTATAGTTGAGTGCCCGGTTTAGGTAGTTATGGAAACTTATTGCTGCGCATTGAACGGTGCCACATTGGTTAAAATCAGCCATTGTATCATTCAATCATTAATTTTTTGTTGTATTAGGATTGTCTAAAATATCAATCCTAATTCCATTGCAACAGACGATGGAAGCCAGCTTCCCATTTAGTATTAGAGCTTCGTGTAAAAATAATATTTTTAATATCATTATTAATTAAAACGATTACTGGTATTCCTTTCTATTAAGCTCACGTGGTCAGATACCACAATCTTACCTGAATGAGCAGCCAAACCTCTCGTCGTGTTCTGGCTGGGTGATTGAAAGCTAGTACTTTATTTATATATTATACCAATTAAAGATGGTACAAAATTTCACACTCACATCGTCATTGATATTAGGTACATAATTTTGTCCATGTGCGATAGTATTTACCAATCCTAATAATACCTAAGTCATATTTACATTTCTCCCAAATTTGACCTTTATTTATGTTATACCTAACTTCGCAAACTAGTTTGCAACACGGATTGGAATACCGATTAATAACAATATATTGTGTATAATTTCAGATCGATTTGCAAACATAACAATCCCTAACATATACTCTGCCTGGGGCAGCCCAACAATTGTTTACTCGACCGTGAATCTACTTACTTTAAGGAATCTTGTGATAAAATATTTGTCTGTCCAATGATATTTACGAATAGACATCCCTTCTCTGTCCTCATGAACAGCAATCCAGAAAACTAAATGCTAAGAACTAAATCCAGAAAGATGATGAATTCAATGCATGAATTCAATATTATACGATGTACCTATCCACATATCTTGATTTTGTTAGCATTAATAATTCTTGTTACGTGATAATACGATAGTAAAACATTTATAACTAGGTTTATTCCCGTGAGGACAGTTTCAGAGGTGTCTAGCTCACACCTAAATCAATCATTCTACGTATACCGTATCACCTATAGCTTCGTTATCTTACAAGAAAAGGGCAGACAGCGTTAATTAAACGAGAGTGTTTGACTGATTCGCTCCTTGACCTTCTCGCCTACGATATGAAACTACGAGATCACGTAACACACTTTTACCTAATATACATAGACCTACATTTGTAGTGCCCGGTTATTATTTCGAAACTAAACATTGTCACTTACTAAGTAGGTATAGCTTTATCTCACTAAAACGCACAGCAAGTAGTGGTTTAAAAATAATACTAATAAAAAAATAACTCTTGATTTTGAGATTTTTCATTTATTTCATCTTTATTGAAATGGGCGCGGACTTATGACTTTCTTTGTCAAGCCTTGTTTAGAATGCTGGGTAGGTTTAAACATAACAAAATAGATATTCAAATTTTAATAAACTAAAATATATTTACTATTATAATGTTTTAAACAATAAAACGATTTCTGAAACAAAGGCGCTTGGTAAACGAGACGTAGTAATCATTTCGATAGTCGTTTCAAAGATGGAACCCAAAAGACTGAGAAATTTAATTGGTCTTTAAAAGGTCAGGGCTATGCTTTAGATGTAGAAGAAATATTTACTGAACGTAAATCTCGTTTGCATTGACGGAAACATCACAGAAATACTATAGATAAAATATAATAGCATCTTCAACCTACTTAAATGAGGTGAAGTAGTCATAAATCATGTCTTTTCATGTGAGGGTATAGACGAAAGATCGGTTTTGCGCGACGAATTAGCGCTAAGCCATTTACTTTAATGGTTTTAGCTATTAGGAGTATAAGGATTCGCATTGAAGCTTTGAGTAGGATAAATTCGTCCGAAGAATGTGACTCCGAGAAACAGTTTTGTAAAACCACTCTTTCGCGTGCAAAGTCTTAGGCCAAATCCTGAGTATAAATTAAATATAATTGGGCTATAAACTATGATCAATAATGATATTAGACAATAATGGGGAAATTTTGTGTCGAATTTTGTATGTTTATCGGGTTGTGTAAGCGAACAACGAATCCTTTTGCGGGTGAATCCCTATAATTTTGTTTATAAAAGTAAGCCTTAGGCATCTGTGAAATATGATTTATATTGTTACCCGCCCGCCTCGCTAGTCGTATGGAGATTTCATTTTTATCTTTTGAAGTTACGTTGATGTCTTATACAATAAACTTTTCTGTTTCTCTTACAAGGCTGAAAACAGCATTCAACTATTGTGTGGCTAAAAAATGAAACTTGGTTGAATGTGTTTTCTAGGAAACATTCTATTTATATTTTTTCTACTAATAATAAGCTAATGCCTATCAACAATTCGATGATGAAGTCCAAGAGTGCATTTTATTTTGTTCTTTGCTTTAACGTTTTCATATCACACCATTATGCATACACATTATTTATGCCATTTACCTCGGAGGAATAAGTGATTATAAAATGTTTATTATTTTCCAAGTCATTATGGTTATCAACCATAGTTTAAAGATAGCTTTATTCTATAGATACAGGTTTGTACAATAAAATTCCTTTTGCAATATCACAATTTATTGGACAATAATAATTTTGAAATACAATAAAATAGTAATGGAAAACTTTTTAAGTATTAATTTAAAAGCGATATACATATTTAGGATAGCTAAGTTTTATACGCTTATAACTAAGATAATTGAGTAGTAAAACTACAGATGGCTAGTATTGACTATTAATTATAATATTAAAATATATTATATCTAGACAAAATATTAAATTGTGATGGTACTTGCATGAACCAGCATTTTAGAAAGCCTCATTCTATAAGTAAATACACTTAAAATATATTACATACATATTTCAAGCACTTTACATTAGTGTATAGTGCTGATATGATATTTCATAGAAGATCGAATAAAGTGAAGACTAAGAAGTAGTAGCATTCCTTATGTCATTGTCAAGCATTGAAGTAAATACATTTATATAATATATGTATGTGTATATAAATGATTTCCTGTAAGCATTTTTATATAGTTTTTAACTAAGTTTGTGACAACGTGAAAACTTGGTATCTTTGGAATGATTTATATCTTAAACTCATGCAAATATACTCGTATTTAGAATAACTATATCTATTTGACTAGAGAACACTATAAAAGCCTAAAGATTTGTCAAAAGAGAAAATTTGAAATTTTCATTATATAAAATCTTGTGAGATTCGATGACTTTTAATGCATTTAAGAGTTGTTACTTAAAATATAGGAGCTCTACCTTTCATTACTAAATATTATGTTCCGCGCACCCTTCTGACGTCACTATTTTAGTTGCAATGACCGTTCATGTAGAGCACCTGATTAGCTATCTAAAATCAATATCCCAAAATATTGACGCAATGCATCCGAACTTCATAGAAATTGTTCCCATTCGTTGTTTGTAATTTATAGATCACAATCAGTTCTGAAATAATATTTTCCCTAATTTACTTATTTTGTTGGCACCTTTCTACAAATAATATTAACTTCGAATTCGGATCATTTTATAAATAGATTTTCTTTGGGCATAAGAACTTTCATATGTGGATGTTACGTCATCTAAAGATGGCGGGTATTCAGAGCTGTCCTTATATTAAAACCTACAGTATATTTGAAAACGTCTAAGCTTAAAAGTACAGTAAAGATATAAATTTGATATCATAATAAGCTAATGTAAAATGCAATGCGTTACGAACCACTACCAGTAGAAATTGAAAAATTTATGATGTGAACTTGATATTAAAGTTTATTGATATACTCTCAAACATGAGAATCGATTTAACCTCACATCTTAAGTTCAATATGTAAAACTAAATACATTAAAAATTTGATATTTAAATTTGGAAGTATATCCAAATATTGATATTCAGCTTTTAAGGCAAAATTAATAAATCAACGACATTCAGAGTTTGGAAAATAGCTAAATCATTAAATATATTAAACAAACTTAGATTAGAATGAAATCCCGGCAGTGATACATTCAAATGTCACTTTCTAGCAGTCCAGGCCGACGTGGAGGATCGCTATCAATGAGCGGAATGTCATCCGCTTGCGAGAAACTCGGTACACTTTCACCCATCGGATGAGGCTTAGTCGGACCTTTGGCAATGGATTTTTCTCTTTTTATAATTCGGCTCTTATCCTTGACTTTATCTTCTTCTATTTCCAGCAACTCAACCTTGACACCAGTTTCATCCTTGTCGACCGCCGTCTTGCTGGGACAGCGGTCGAGCTCATGTCAGGAGGCCTCGATCTCTATTAACTCATTCTCCTCCTCGTGGAAAGTCCTCTCTGCCAGACGGAAGCTCTCGAGGAACTCGTTCAAGTCCACCAACCCGTCCTTGTTGATGTCCATCAGGCGACATATGTCGACTAATTGCTCTTGCGTCATAGGATTCGGCATGTACTTACCTAGTAATTGACAGGCCTCCGAAAATTCCTCCAGTGTTATGTAACCTGGACGTAAAAATAAACAGTTCAAAATCCACAGAAAACGTTTCAATATAATTGTTTATCAAAATATCGATTGTTGAAAGCCTATTAGTTTTTAAATTACTCTTAAACATATTTTATTAACAGTTAGTTTTTATAACCTATCCTTCCCTTTGTGCTAGTGAACAATTTATTTCTTTTTTGAAATACCTTACTTAACTTTAGTAAGCGATGGAATTAAAATACTATTAGTAGGAACCAGTTCTAAGTTGTAGTCAATACAACTTTTAAGATCAAAAATGAGAATTAATTTTAGATTCCATAAAACATAGCTAGACTATTTCAGTAGATACTCAATAATTCAAAAAATAATCAATGATTGATAAATAACGAATGTATACATCACCTGAGTTATCCTTATCTAATATTTTGAATATGGCCTCCAAACTTCTTTTATTCTTATAAAGAGTCTCAACTACAGTTTGATTTTCCGATTTCCGACCCATTTTCTGCAAGGAAATATATAACGAACTTGAACACAAAGAAAAAGTCTTTTGCCTTGTCGCTTTTATGAAGTTGTAGCATAAAGAATTTCTTTTTTCTACTTTGTTAAGTTAAATGTCGCTTCTTCCTTGGCTAACGACATTTCGCTGATGCCCAAATGTCCATAAACGGAGTTGCCCATTTATCAAATGGTACGTCAGCTCGAATGTTGGATATTTATATCATTTTGAAAGAATCCTAACCAAAAGAATACCATCGCTCGGCTGTAACCCTTTGAGCTTTAAATTTTGTACACCGATTTCCTTTATAATGCGGGCAAGTGTTGATGAAAAATTTTTCGAAAATTTCTAAGGGAATAAAAGGATTTACATATATTATTGCTTATAAGTTGCTTTAAGTGTCAACGTACGCGTAGATTTTCATTCAAGTCTGTCATAACAAATTGACGTTCGCGTTCATGACGAACACGCAATTAGGAAGTTTCAATGGAGTACACCGTTAATTAATGAAGTAATTATATTTCAATCTAAACTATCCAAATTAATAAATAATTAAATATGCAGGATATATAATGTATGACACCACTGATTTATATCACGTCTTGACAAATATTACGCCCACTGAGAGTAATCCAAGTTAACCAAGAATATGAATGAAAAGAACACAACTAATTGGCGAGGCGGTTGCTAAACTTTGCCACTAGTTGTCGCCGTATAAGTTTGTGACATCGTGTTGCATGACATTACGCTCATTTTCATTAAAAGCACTCCTTGATTAGTTTATTTTATTACTATAATTTATTTACATCGCATTATTACATGATGGTAACAAAATATCTTTTGTAATTCATTTTAATGTAAAAATATAGGGAAATCACTTATAAAAAAAATATCAAACTGAAAAACCAGTAGGAATATACCTTAAAAAATCGTGATACTAAACATGTAACACAGTATATACATACACTTCAATCCAAAACAATTTCAAATCAAAATAAAAAAGGGTAGTGTCAAACTCTACTAGCGCCACAGTCAAGAGCTTTGTGCCGCCATTAAAATTGTCGATACATTAAAACAGTAATTAACTTACATTAGCCGGTATCTCAAACGTGTCCATATAGCGCACGCGACGAGTGTCAGGATCAGTGCGTACCAATTTGTCTTTCAACATTCTCCATGGAAGACCAAGATGTGTAGTCTCTTCCATTGCGTAGCACCAGTCGCTTACACTTATTGTTCCTGTCATGTATTATAAAACACACATGATTTGAAGTTTAATCATCCCTTTTTTCTTTAGCGAATGTACCTACTATAACAGGCAATTAATCATATTAATCAATTAAAGTTCATGAAATCTATTCCTAATAAATTCCGATGTTATTAATATTTATACAAATATACTCGTGTAAGTAAGAATAAAAAAGGAGTGGATAGATTATCTATCTTTAAAGTATATTTATCATTCATAGCCCGACGCGGCCGGTTTGTGTCGACCTTAAACTTTGTAACAGGATGGATGACTGCTAGTGAAAAATCCTGAGCGTTTCTGTGCTTCGAAGGGCACGCCAAGCCAGCGGTTTTGGTTGTTATCATAGATAGCATCTTTTAGCCATTTCAAAAGTTTCGACATTAAAACTTCCAACATTAGGGTTGGCCAAAATCCCCTTCACCAACCCACACGGAAGCAGCTGGAGTATGCTCTGGACCTTCTCAGTAATGAGGAGACACCCATGATCTATAGTACTAGTACACATATAGCCCTAAAATTATGAACTCTTAATCAGTAAGCCACGTAGTAAGTACCTAATTCATCAGTAATAAATTGAGGCAGAACTTTAGCGCGATGGCAATACAGTTAACAACAACAGTAAAAGTGCTAATATCTCAAAAACAACTTCAATTAACTCGCGCTGTTATTTATGTTTCTCATACCACTAACTATACACTATACACAGGCTCAATCTATATGGCTATTGATAGATGAATTTGCTTAACGAAGCAGTGTTTGCTTTATTACGACATCGAATTTCGCTACAGAAACGTGTAGAGAATAGCTATGAAGCGAAAAATATACTAGGTTTTCTCATAGTTTTCGGAAACCTAATATAATACTAGCCTACCTACAAAATACCAGCCTTGACAGCAAATATCTACAGTATTTAAAATTCATCATTTCAATTTTTTGTAGTTTATCATTGAAAACCCAAAGTGAATTTCATCGATTGATACGACAAATTACCTACAAGTCTAAAGTTTTCGTAACTTTTCTTCCAATTCTAAAGATGACGGCAACAAATGAATTACAATTTCAACTCGTCGTTTGAATGACAAATAATATAACATTCTACACAATGAGGTTTTAACAAGAATTATAAGAAAATGTAACTGAATTATTCAGTTTATTTGTTGATTTAAATTAAACATCAATGCATATTTGCATAGAATGAATTTGCATTATCCTAACAAAATTGACCTCACCTTAGTAATGTACAGAACTAAATTAGATACACATATAACATGTTTCACAGAAAACATTCATCTGTACTGAAGCATGGGCCATGTCTCTACTTTCAATATTAAAAAATATGGAAATGAAATTCCATCGGTCGTTTACAGAACGTTCAAACATTTTTTTTTATTTTCGTCTGGTATAATATTATACAGATGCCGTTGAATAAATAAAAATAAATTTTCATGTAGGTCGGAGATAACTCAACATAACGGGTGTTATGGATCAACATAATACTTTTTATCTTGTAATATAAATGTGTTCTCGCAGGATAGAAGATAAAAGTTATGTCTGTATTGCGTTGGGGTGTTAGTCAATTATATTTTCGGTGCATTTTTGTATATATATTATACAATTTTACACTTTTACAATTAATTATTATAAATTTACTTGTTTCTAATTTATTATTAACGTCTTAGAATTTATTACTTGTTATTGACTCATTTGACAATTGCTGACTTAAGAGTTATTTCATAAACCGTGAATGTGATGTATCACATCAACCAATCAACCAAGGATCGTATCTCCCTCAATAATTGATCACACAATTGAATGGAAATATGCGTTCACAACAAACAACATCTGCACATACCTTTAAGAATTATAATATACTAGCTTTTGGTCGCCGCTTCGCTCGCATTAAGAAACTTTCATCCCCTTTTTTATTCCCTTGGGAGTAGAATTTATCAAAATCCTTTTTTAGCGGATGCCTACATCATAACATCTACCTGCATGCCAAATTTCAGCGGCACCCGTCCAGTGGTTTGGGCTGTGCGTTGATAGATCTCTATGTCAGTCAGTGAGTCACCTTTGTGTTATATACATATATTTAGAAAAATAAACGCGTATTACACCCCATACAAATTTAATGTACAGTTCAATGTATAGGTTTGAATATCGTAGTGTGTATAGTAATCTGTGTTCTTACCGCTCTGATCGACGTCCATGCTTCGGAAGAAGGTCTCGAGTTGTCTCCTCACCAACATGACCTGGCTGTGCAGCTCCCTCATGGCGGAAGCTTCTACCAGTCCCACTCGCTGTCGAAACGTTAACCGCCGAGTGCGGGACACGGCCGATGTGTATTGAACGAACTGTCTTTCTAGATTATTCCCCCGCAACTTCAGATAAGCTCCCTTGTTAGAACCCAATTCGTAATAGTTAGACGCCGAGAAAATTGTTATAACCTGCAACAGAATGATTACAATTAAAAACATTATAGCAGAACTGTTATAAGCAATAATAATAAATAAATAAATAACGCCACACACTCATAGCCCCACACTAGGATACCCTGTGTCATGAGTGCCTTGGACAACACAGAAAGACAATTACAAATACACCCTGACCGAGAACAGAAATTTAAACTCATCATTTAAATTTCGGTCTCGCAATAAAGGTATTCGAATATCTATGATAATAAAAAAGTACTTTTCGAATCATGCCTTGCAATAAAGAATGAACTGTCAAATAAAAACAAAAATAATTATTAAACGTCTTCATTATGAATATCGGTGCTCTTATCCAGACATTCTAAGATCAAAAATAAATGCAGGAAGGAGTATTTAAAATATCTAGAATACTAGACTATAAAAAAGCTTAAAGGCTTCTTACGCGTGACTGTTCGATAGAATGTCCTCTAATCAAGAATGTATCACCCTATTATGTCATCAAAGATTGATATAATAAGATTTATAAGCATTTGCTAAATTTATAGGCTTTACCATCTAAAATTACATTACCACTAACGATCGTGTAATATTGTAATCAATATTTAAAATGGAATAACAAAAGAAAAATCAAAAGAGAAATATTTAACATTCGTACAATGACGGAGCGCGATTCGCCTAAGAGGCTAAAAACTTTGACATCAAGAAAACGAGGGCTACATAATAATCTTATTCGTCGTCTTAACTGTTTCGTAACTTAGGTAAATACTCAGTCCTTAAGGAACAAGGGAGTTTAACGGTATACAATATTAATACATTTTAAATATTACGATGAGTTTGTATTTCACAATATAAATGATATTTAACGGATTTATCCTAAGACGAAATCATAGGATATTATACAGGGGAAGCATTAATGTATTTACTTCGCTCCTCGTAACATCAGATGATAGAAAGTTGGATTACTCTCTAAGGTCTTATATAACGTGGCCCGATTTGTGAAGATTCTTCTCTCTGCCTCCATAAAAGGTGGGCCGAATATCGGTGGAAAAACTGAACATCGATCAGTGGAACCAAAGTATCTTATGTTCAAAAGTATTACGAAATAAATGCACATTTTACTATAGAAAAGGCAGAATTTAATTTTAAATATTTGAACCCCGCACAATGGCAGCTTTCATCTGATTGATCGTTAAATAATCTCAGAGTCGTTCTTCTGCAGAGCTTATAGTTAAGCAGTAAGTTTCGCGTTCACCTAATATAATTTTAAATCTGATGATACATCTTTTATTACAACAAATAATTTTAAACATTACTGCAAGGATTTCCATGCGCTGCCGTGTCGAAAGACATTAAGATAACGCCATAAAAGACAAGCATCACTTGCTTCGGGTGTGATATAGTGTTCATTTGTGATATATTGTCCGAAGTGAAATTAGGTTGCTGGTTACACATACCTACAGTTATAAACGTCCAGAAATTTCTAAGTGATAAAACCCAAGTCAAAAACAAAATAAACAATAAAGCGTACGAGTATTTCTATTTCTGAGCCCTGTGCACTTAGCGTTCAGCTACCCCCCATTTATAAGACAAACAAAACGTCTCTAATCTGCTCCAACGATATTGTAAATGTTTAATCTCTTCCTCCTCGCTAATGCTATTTCACTGCTACACCGATTTTTGTATTGTACTATTATATAGAATAGAATATTAATTCTCAAACAACATTACTTATAGGCAAAGAAGCATTTTGCTAAACTTAGTTAATATGTAGGTGCGTGCATTAAAACACACTATTGATTACAAAAGTGTTTATATTACTTTTAAATAACATGGATATATACATTTATTTGTCTATCAATTGAATGTAGACGGCAAAAGTTACAAACAGGGGCCGGATTTAAGATATTACCTAAAGCCACTTTCATTCTTAACACCTTTAAAGCCTTTGGGACGCTAGAGTTCAATCTCGAGTTAGATATTTCGTGGGCATTCGAAAAAGAACCAACAAGTTTTAAAGTAATTTTTCTTTTTTACTTGTACAAATAAACACATGGAAAAGTTTCATCGAGACAAGAAAATTATATATGTAAAAGTAAGAAAATTTTGTTTTTATCGCTTATAAGTTTTAATAGTGAAATCATTTGGGAAACAGATGCGCAAAACAGAATTGTTTATGACAAACTAGTATTCAACTAGAGTTTATATGTGTTACCAACAATTATTTTAGCAACGTTTCTTAATAACGATAATGTTAGCTTCCCAGCAAACTACCGAACTCTTAGAATTATTCTTGAAATGTTTTACGTATTCCAGCCCAGCCTCAGTCAGATGTGATCTCGTACCTTCTTGCTGTAAGTTTTGTCCAAGTCTACTGTCAGATTTAATAGGTTTAAAAGCTATTTTATAAAAATCTTAAAGTAAAAAACTTTTTAAAAACAAGCTTTTATTCTCAGGCTTCATATGAGTTATATTTACTTAGTTTAAAAATTTTAAGAATTAAAATCAATCATATATTTAATTTACTTTTTTATTTACACAAGTAATTCAATTACTTTGATACCCATATTGTAGGAGTGCATTAATAATAACTGGTCCGCTATCTTTTGTGATCCGCCATGTTGGATTAAGAATCACGTCACACACCCAACCATGCATTGTCATCCAAACTAAATGGGTATACAAAATTTCAGCTCTATGGGTTAAAGCTATCTGTTTCAAAATTGAGTCACAAGATTCCACCCGAACAAATATACATACATTGCAAGGTTAGTAAAAGCTTTTAACTTTTAAAAAGGTATTTTTGAAAGATTTTCAATCAATACTAACGTTATCATTGTGTATGATCTCGTAGCCGTCGGGTTTGCACTCGTGGCTTCGTACGAGGAAGCTGAGCTTGTGTCGGTGCAAGAAAGACTCGGTGACGTCGGGACCGAAGTAGGTGCCGGCGCCGCGAAGCGTGTTGGGCTCGCAGCCGCTCGTGCACTGCGGGTCCGACCACAGGATGTCGAATACCTGCAGTCATTACTACAAGTTAGTATTACTACAATCACAAAATAACTTTATGCACTTATCAACACTAACTTCATTATAAGTACAGTCAGGTTTTGGATCCCGCGACCCTTCTGCTCGCTTGACTGCTTAGGGCATAAAAAATATATGCATATCGGCAGTCAGACACACAGGCACTAAATATAATGTAATAACAGTAACCTGTAATTTTGCTCAATCTCATACAGTTATGACTCAATTTTAAAATTATTATTTATGAAACATAATACATTAAACCAAAAATTATTTATGATAAGTAACTCGATAATAGCTTTGTCAATGTACAAAAGAAAAACCGACTTCAATTAAATACGCCCTATTAAATAATTCGATTCCAAAGTCGTATGCATCTAGTGAATGCGCATTATAAGGTTAAACTCAAACACTACTCGTCACGTCAATTTTAAATGAGGCCACGTGATAAGCAACAACCTTGAAATATAAAAAGAATCATCCAAATCGGTACACCTAGTAACAAATTATGAATACACACACATAAAAAAACAGTTAAACTGAGAAGCTCCTACTTTTTTTTGAAGTCGGTTAAAACTATTCCAAAATGGTGACTAAGCTCAGCTAAGTTTATAGGTCACATACGAAATCGATGATACCCGACTCACGCTGTCCTAATTTACTGGTAACAATTTAAACTTCCACAGTGAATAGAAGATCTAAATGTCAGATAACAATTACATTACTGATTTACGGTAAAATCAATATGTGTATGTTTGTTTATTCGTCCTTTATAGACTCTAAAATGGTAGAAGATGGGCACTGATGTTATGAACGACTTTGTTTAGAATTATCTGAAAATGATTTTGATACTAAAACTATATCACATGGTTGATATTTTTATGTATGCTGATTTTCATAAAATTCGGTTTTTTTCAAGATGCGTAGCAACGCCCAGTACAGCTTATACATAATAAAAATATGTATGCGTATTAAAAACATCAAACAGATTAGGAACTAGTCATATTATACACCAGATAGTTGCTGGGGGATTCTAATGTGTACGAATCTTATATTTTGAAGATTTCCCCGTCGAGGAAAAAAGTCAAAAAGGTCCTAACCTACAGTTTCATTTAAAGTTTCGTAATTGGTAGAACGGCCAGAGTTTCGAAAGTAAAGAGTAGATTTTAGCTCTGCGTTGGCCACCCTGATCTATACTAATAATTAAAATGTATATAACTGAGCACACAAACATTTAATGTACGTACAGAGTGTACAAACATTGTTCTAGATGTATAGGCTTTTTAACGGTACGGACCAAATTTTTCTGCCTGTCTGTGCGGGTGTCAAGCGAAAGCCTTTAAACAGATTCAGATGATACTTCACAGGTTTATAGGTAATTTATCCAGGGACGGACCTAGGATACTTCTCATCCCGGGAAATGGATCTGTTTCCGTAGGATAACATATACAAATCACCATAGAGCTTCTGTTAAGAAGTTAGTAATTAATGTTTTGACTGTTTTAATTACCGTATTGTAATAAATCATCCCAAGCGAATAAGTCGTTCCTAAGCGAACGCCGGAGTTAAGCAGCTGCGGTCGCGGTCGGTACCTGGATGGGTGGCAGCTAGTGGTAGAAATTTCTTGTTCCGTGCTTCGGAGGGCACGTTAAGTCTTCTGTTACGGTTGTTATTGTAGATAGCTGTCGTTAATCCACGTCGGAGCACAGCTATTGACAAGTTAGTTGGTTTGGTCTTCGATATCTATTTTTTTTATTTAGTGTTAGATGGCTTATGGTTTGGTTCATATTGAAGGAATGCGTGTTAGTACGATAGGAAGTAGGTAATTAGTAATAGAAGCAAGTAGAGATCGCCAACCCATTTCACTTGATTTGAAAACGAAATAAAGGCTTTCTCAAAATTGAATGAATCACTTATATGTATATCTACATTGTTCATAGGTACTGTATACTCAATACTTCGTATATTCCTACTACGTAAATAAACGCTAGAATAAGCTTAAATCTTTTTTCTTTCGTTCAGATACTTGCGAATTTCAGAGGTCTACAAACATGCAGTGATTGAGGAAAATAAAATCTGGATAAGGCGAGAAATTTCTTTTGAAGTTATTCAATTTAAGAATGTTCGTTTATATACCCAGCAGAGATTAATCACTTTTGAGACAGTGAATACTCAGCTCGCCCTGAAAGAAAGTTTGCAAACAACGTCGAGACGTCTAGAAATGCAATTAGATTTCCTGCAAAAGTTTGTTTAGTAAATGTGGGAGTTCAAACCTCTATCTACGCCCATAAGAAGCTTACACAGATAAATCTTGCAAATTTATTTCAGACAATTTTTTTAGAAATTATAAGTGTGGAACTTACAGTTTATAACCTGCTATTTATGTTGCATAGAATAATGCAACGCATATACATAATAAAGCTTTAAATAATCGATATCTCTAAATGGAAAATATTAAAGGAAAACTATTGGTGGAAATAAATATAAATAAATAATACGGGTAAAAAGACATAATCAAGGACGTATCAAGGTCGGGCCACTAGTATAATACTACATCGAAATAAAAAACTTTGTAGTCGATAAAAATAGGACTGTGTGCGCGGTTAAAAATCTATGATATTTTACTTAGACTTTTACTCCGTTTGTGTAACAATACTTATTAAAATAATTCGTGTGAACATTCGTGAGCATGGGAGCACACAATAAAATTATATTTCAAAAATAACGTTAACATACCAGTACTATCATAAACGCTGGCAGGAGAGTGTATTTCAAAATAAACTTACCATCCCCTTAGGAAAACGCGATAACGTGGCAATGATTAACGGCGTGACGGTTACGGGTATTCCACCGTCCTTAGTTTAATGCTATTTGTTTAGGAATAAAGAATATGTAGAATTCTTAAACAAAGCTGTCTTAATACTGTTTACTATATTTTATAGATCCATTCCAAAGCGACCTTTTAAAGAGCCTTTAGACTAGCCCTGGTTTACACTTTATGTCATAAATTAAATTATTCATTATTATCGTAATACTCTTTAAAACGTGTATCTAAACTTTATATAGGGAGCTCCATCAAGTATGAATCATTGACATAACCTCTTTATTTGGGAACCGATTTAAATAAAGAAAAAACTAAATATGAAGTAAAGCCTATCACAATATAATCTGCATTAAATCTTAAATCTGGTAAACCGTTTCTGAGAGTAGCATGTCCAAACATACATACAACAGGTAAAATGAAAAAAAAAATTGTGTGGGGTTCTCTTACGTGTAAAGGCCCCTCCATTATGTATTTTGAGATATATTTGCCATGTACAGATAACATCAGTTACAGTTTGTCAGACGGGTAATCCTCGTGCTATTCATTAATACCGTTACTGACATAATGTTGTGTACGACATTATTCATCCTCATGGGCTCAAGGAGAATAAAGGCCAAGAGTCAATGAGCAGGTTTTAATAAAAAAGGAATGTATTTGGTTGAGTTGGTTTAGGCAAGCATCTCAGCACATTTAAGTTTTATTGGGACAGTAACTGAGGAACATCAATAAATCCGTTGATCACTTTGTACAAAAATACTAATACTCAAATTAGCTAAAAAAATTAATAAAATGCAAATAGCAGACTGTATCGTCCAATTTAATAATTTTCATCTCAGTTAACTTTTTTTTAAGAAATATTTTTGGGATATGATAAAATGTTCTAATTGTAAACAAATGTTTTAAAGATGGCGCCTACCTTTGTTTGGCTAATAACGTTTAAAGAAATATATGCACATCGTATTTTAAAGTCCTTATATAATATACAGCAGCTTTTTACACTTCTCCTTGTAAACTTGAAGTATTTAAGCCAAACGTCTGCGAATTATTCCTAAAAAGAGGTACGAAGTTTTCCCTTCATGTGTTTTATACAGATATCGGTTACAGTGTTAGAAAATCGGTAATAATACAGATCCTCGCTTTATTTTCTCTTGATGTTACTAATATCCATGGGCGCCGGTAATTACATACCATCAACTAAGTTGTAGACTAGTAACACAACAAAAACGACACGACGAAACTTGAAGCATTTAATTAGTAAATGTGAATATCCTCAAGTGAAATCGTTAAATTTTTTTTATTTATAATTTATTTATTTATTTATTTATAATTTACACTATAACTAGCTTTACAGGCTCTCCCTAATGCGCTAGTCATATAATACCAATAC
>DWJN01000231.1:0-27726 GCA_018248895.1 Carystus phorcus
CAAGTTTAAGTATGGTTTGTTCAATTTGCAAAAAAAATATATCTGATCTAGATTTTATCTTACTGGAAATTTAAACTAGTCCACCCTGAGTTTTGCTAACATTTTGTGTTTTATTATTGCAACATTATTGTACAAACAATAAGTAAATTAAAAGTGAAAGTGATCATAAATAGGTAAACAACTATATATAAACTTGTTTGCATTCTGATCACTTTTAATTTCTAGCAGTTCACCAGACACTATACAAGTTATTTTATTAATGAATATTCAATCATATTGATGACTCAATTCTGGCATGTTAGGAAGTGGATATTTCTAAATAAACTTCTCTATAATATCTATTTTCTTAAAGCAAAATATTGATCAAACCAGATTTTTTGGCAGATATACACAAACATTGTGGTAAAATGAATTGTCTAATTGTATATGCTTATTCCACAATACAAAACTATAAATTTGGCACAGATACTTTGATGTACATAAAAATTGTTTCATGGCTCTAAAAATCCAGTTTTTAAGTTGACAATGTATGAAATTTTGTATAATTTTTAATTTAGTAGATATATAAAATATGTTAATTAGTATACTGATTATGAAATGACTTATAAATCAGCAGTACCATATTCACTTTACAGCCATTTATCTATTGCTGTTTGTGACAACATGTCTTAGGCACTTTCATTTAGTCGTATTTAAAATTTCAATTATGTTCTGTTTCAAATAATCCTTATTGCATAAAATAGTTTAGCACTAAAATTATGTATTTTTCTTTGTATAGTCTTTTTCATAAATGGTTGTAGTAAGAATTTGAAATTTTTCTCATTTCTTCTGATAACAATAATTATAACAATATTGAATTTAGTTACGAATGATTTAACTAGTTGGATAATAAAATGAAAACAATTGAAAATGTTCAAAGGTTTTTATATACATACTTTTTCTTTTCCATTGATATTATATTATTTAAACCCAAATTATGAAATAAGATCCCTTATGTTATTTATTTATTATATTATACTTTCATGTATTTAGGATATCTTTAATTCAAATTCGATATTTGTAGATAGTTAAACGGTGATACCTTTATAAAGTGATTTATTACTGCACAATAAAATACAAAATAGTAAGCTTATTAGAATTAGAGACAGCTGTTTATGTACTGAACTGAATTGCTATACTCTTCCCTCACTATTACTCAAAGATGCAGCTAGAACTTATAATATGTATGGCATCAGCCTCATACAATCTTAGTATTATTTTTCATGTTAGCTACTTTTGTATTAGTTAAGTATGAAAATAATTTGTGTGATACATGTGCAGAATGTGCAAACAACAGAGACAAAAGATTATGTTTATACAATATATGATTTTTTTGGTAACATTGTCTGATTCCAACAGATTTGATTACTGTGTTAAAAAAAGTGAATAAACAGGTTATGAAGTACACTGATTTAATCAATTTAACTTGCTATGCAATGATGAAATGTCTTGACTGTTCTCTATTTGTATTTCCTATTTTTCTGTATAAGTAATACCTCTTATCCCATATGTTCGACATTTAACTAGTCTTCATTTAAATTTACGATAAAATCGTAATCTTAGAGACATAAAATATATGACACACAAACACATAACTATATAACTTTTTATTGGCGATTTTCTAAACCAAATGACCTTGAAATTAGCAGCAAATGAAACAGAAATGAAACCCATCGTGAACATTGGACTTTTCTGTCAAATTTGTAGGTTATGTGACATTTCGATCACATTTATTGCTATTATCAAGAACATTCAGTGCAGTATACCTTTATTAAACCGGTCGGCCAACGTGCAGAAATGTATTATGCAATGTATTAGTTGCCGACTAAATAACAATAACAAATCCATCTATGCACATGTGGTTTGTCAAGTCATGTAATATGATGCACTGCAAAAATGAAAATGACATACCTAGTACCAACGTTTATCGAATCAACTTCCTTTGCATTCCCTTTTGAATAAAGCATCAATTTCAGCCTCTAATTGTTTCTTCTAAATAATTCAAAGCTGTAAAATGTGCGGAACGATTGGAGGACTATAAGATGGCGTAATAACGCTCGGCCCGAGCGGCTCGGTTGCCGGGTGCGATGTATTGACAAATCAACTAAGTAGGAATTCTTATTGTGTAAATCCGAAACTGGACACCATTTACTAATTGAAAACTATTACACTTACCTCCCACGTTCACAAAATTCTGGAAAGAGATATTTTTTCTAATGTAATGGCCAGTTTCAATATCACCAAAACAAGAAACAAAAGCCAAACAAAATTAAAGAAAAAATCTGTAACTAAGCTATGCTTACCGTTTTCATCAAAGCCATGGCCTTTTACTGGACACCATCACGAATTATTATTGTAAATATTACACATATAAAGACACAGCGGCGTAGCAGAACAAAAATCTTGGAACGGGACCAACGTCGAGGCCATCCAACCACATCCATGCACTCACCAACACATAACAGGATATGACAAAACCCGCGCCATTTTTAACTACAATTCAAACAACCAATGAAATTGATGAAAATATTCCATAGACAAGATTCACCTGGAACGTTGCCAACTTGATCGGATATGCTGAATCGCAGACAATAATAGTGTTATTATTAAAATCAATCAAAACTTTAATGAAAAATACAGATTAATATAAAAGTTATGAAATGTAGTCTTCTTGAGATTTAAATAAAATAAATGAAATAAAGATCAAACTAGTATGTAGGTATTATATGTAGGTTCCTTTGCCAGTGAATGAAAAAAAAAATACCGTATTATTTATAATCTGTAGGAATTTAAAAGCGCGACTTTCAAAATTTTCAAATCTTCCATGCAACCACAACATCGTGAACATGTTGTGAAAAACGTTTTTTTTTCAATATAATAACTAGTATTTAACACTTTTCTAAGTAATCTTAAATTTGTGTAATTGACACAAATAGTATAGTTTCAGATAAACAATTAATGAAGTAAATAATGATATTGTTATAATAAATATTATTGTATTACCTCTATCTGAAACAAATTGTTATTTATTATTTTAGGCATCGTTCTGATATTCATATATATATTAGATAGTATTTATCTCAAATTATTTATTCTAATGACAAATATTTTTGTTGTACTCTAGGTAGGGAAGGCGCACAAAACTTTGAACAGTTGGCGCTACTGGAATTTGAGCCGCCCTAGTATTATAATTCTATTCAGGATTAAAGTACTCATTCACATTGCAGTTTTATTCATAGACCAAAATTTTAAATTTGTTAATGCATGTTCCATTTAATTTTTCGTTTTATTTCGATTTTTTTAACCCTTAAATGCATGATTTTATTTTTAGACCGAGAAAAAATATATTTTGGAGCCATGAATATGCTGATTTAGGGAAAAATAATAAAAAAAATAGTTTTTTTTATTTTCATAGCTATTTTTATTAAAAACCATTTGTTGCAGAACTACAACACTATGCACTCACTAGACAATAACTACATATGAAAATTTTTAAAAAGAGTGATATCCTATATTTTTACATAAAACACATTATAAAGAATTTATTTGTTACCATTTGTGAGATATGTAATCGATAAATAATTATTAAAAATAAACCAACGATTGATTCGTCATTGGAAAGATTAATTCATTGCAATCGTTATTTTTACAAAAAGTCAACGCGTTATTTAATAATGTCTTTAGAAAATATAGTATATATTTTTAACTTATATCACACGGGTATGTATACATTTCCCGTTATAAAATATCTTCCTTAATAGTATAATTTAAATGAAAAGAAATAAATGAAAATCTTAATCCGTTCAGAGCTTTCTGCGTCACGCCCGAACGGACCAACAAAATTGGAAGAGTACAAAAATTAACCAGTTTACATTTAAAATGTATATAGGTTTAAATAATGAAAAACAGTTCGCAAAATATAAACAGTCACCTTTAAACGTACTTAAACGTATTTTCTCTGGCCAATTGATGCGACGTCGCATCGCAGTGTTTTCTTAAGCTTATACGTAAGAAATTGAATTGATATAATAGAGATGAGTCAACAGGTGTGCCCACGAATCCTACGTAGTCTATTAGAACACCCCAATCTCCAAATATATATTTATATATTGCCCAGCTAACATTGACCGTGTAATTCCACGGATACGTGACCTGTTATACGAATTCTCATGCGAGGCTAAAGACGAAATTGTCAGTTGATTTGTGCCGGAAAAAAATTTTTTGTCCGTGATTTTTTCCATTGGTTATTTTATGATTAATGACCATTTATGAACTACGTATTTTGTGTTATATCCGCTAGTATTATAATATATTTTTTACGTAATATAAGTTTATCTTGACCACAATGCTACATGAGGTACATATTATTTATTTAGAAAATAATGGTATGTGGATTGGTCTGGTTCTAAAGACTAACTGTTCAGTATTTTCTCTTAGTACTACTATTCTACTACTAGACTATCAATCAATATTTATTTAATTTGTTCTATTTTTACTACGTACATTAAATAGACGTTCATGTCCTTTCGATATACCATGAAGGGAATACTCAATATCTAATTTTGATATGTTAATAGCGTGAAAATAGATTTTAAGCAGTAACACTTTGTTTTAAGGTTACTTTTCCAGCAAGAGAAAATATGTGCTACGACTTTTTAAAAGCGTATGAGCGAAGCGATGTTATAAATTCCAATAATGTTGAGAGTAGGAAAACTCTAGCCTATTTCACTTGTTAGTTTAGCTATTGCAACAAAAATACTCATATGCGAATCATATGAGTTTACTGGCAGATCCCACGCTTATTTGGGAACCTAAATAAAGTTCCTCGAAGGTCAAAATTATGTAAATGAAAGCCTTAGCCATCTTGTATGCCAATTTAAATCACATCAAGCAAAGTTTCTGGTAAGTTATGCGGATGATTTTTAAGTCGTAGATTTATAATATTATCTATTTTGAATACAAATTATAGTTATATATTATGTAAGTTTTATTTTTTAAAAATAATAGTAATATGTTTATTACTAATAGTACAAATTATGTTTATGCAATAACAGCAAAAAGACCTAAAAAGTTAAAATTTATTGCAAGGCGTCTTTCTATTATGCAATACTAGACATTAAGTCCGCCCATTGTAATCTAGTGTATAAGTTTACAATAAAGAATAAATAAATTAAAAGAAAATCGAATGTTCTGACTTCGACCACCCTCCTGTTTCATAACTTCATCTTCAGATGAAAGGAACAGAGTTAATCAAGAAGAATCTATTTGGGTGATATTCGATGGGTTTAGTATTACAGAGTTCCGTCTCTCGTCTTATCGCCTCATATTAGCTCCGTGGTACTATAATATTGTTCTTTGTTCGTCCACCAATACCATCTTTGGAGTTTGAGCAGTGTGGAGTATGCTCTAAACTTCCTAAATCAATGAGTAAAGAATAATCAATAAGCACACAGTATAAATTCCGTATTTGTCATGTTCCGAATTCGACTTACATTCAAGTCTGAGTACAAGGGGGCTCTGTGCTTGGGGGCCCCGGGTCCCTGCCACATCTAGCCCTCTGGTAGCTACGCCACTGAATGCAGGTGATACTAAGATATAAGCACGATAAAAAGTGTATTAAATGTGAGAATTCGTAACGATAACTTTGAATTTCTGTTCTCGGTCTGGGTACGTGGGCTTGTTTTTATGTATTGTCCGTTTAATCCACGACACAGGAAATGCTAGTGCGGGGCTACAAATGTGTTGCGTTATTATTTACGTTGTCAATACCATAGACAACCTAGGTATTCCTATTGCATGATATAAGTCGGTAACATATACTATAACAGATTGTAACAAATAGAAACGTTTGTTATAATTGATATTAATATTATTTCTAATCGTATATAAATGTTGTTTTAAATAGACGAACTTTTAAATTCAATTTATACTCTGGTTGAGTTGTATTAAATTTTCCTTTTGCCACGAATTTTTTGTTACAGTCCAGGAAAATGCAAATTGTCCCATACAATTTTGTACTGCCTGTGAAAATATAAGTTGAAATTGGGTATTTGTGACAGAACATTCACATAAATTAAGCGGAACCTACTGCGCATCTGTCGGCCTGGTATTTTATATTTTAAATTGATAAGTTTTAATAATATTAACGGATATACAAACCAACTGATGTTAATTGTTTATTGTAAGTAAGTATATTCCTATACAATCTGAGTAGCGTATTTATAACCTTTACTTCGCTTTAGAAAATTAAATATTAGTACCCGCAAGATTCATTATCTGTAGGCGTTATATTATTTTCATACTTATACACATATTACTTTTATACATAGATATTACAAAGTTCCCCTGCCGTGTCTGTCTATCTGTCTGTCTAAATGCGGTAATCCCAAAAACTACTCGATAAATTTTTAAACAGTTGCATGGGTTAGTGCAAGATTTGCATTTGGTTAGTTCAAGAGGAATTCGTGTTTTGTGTAAATTTAATGAAATATGACGATTAATTTTGAAGATGTCGGAAAATTTAATCCTATTGGGATCTTTCATCGAAAACACTGCTATTCCCTTTGATATATAACAAAACAATGTGTGATGGAATTGATTCTCTATTACAAGTCTACAATAAAGTCTGCGATTGCTTAAACATCTTTTAAGGATAGCTTATCGCAACTATTTAAATGTTAAAAAATATGATAACATAGAATGTTTTAATTTGAAAGATATTTAGACGTCGTGTAGATGATATTATTGCTATCAAAATTCGTTATACGTTAGTTCCCTTCAGCATTTCATGCACATTATAATTGACTTTTGCGTCATAAAATTTAAATGAATATGTTAACAATTATCGCGAAACTATCGCGCAATAAATAAATTGAAGCGATCGCATACAGACACGACACGCATAATGTAGAGAGTTTAAATAATAACGAAAAGTTTAAAGTTAATCTTTATGTATACAAATTAGGTAAAATATGTACCGAAGCGAAACGAGGCCGGTCACTTGTTATACATATTATATTATGAGATACTTTCTATTAGTCTTTAGATTCAATTAAAAACATATTAGCTTTGGACAAATGCCTTTAAAATATTAATTACGAAACTTTGGATGGGACCTTTACATAAAATTAGACTGGATAGATATAATTAAATGTAACTATGACTAAGTTGGTAATTACCATCTTGGACCTAATCTATATCTACCGTCAAGCAGCATATGTCTGTAGTAATTAAGAAAAAAATGTTTCAATCTTTATCGTCATTCAAACATTTCCTTTATTTTTTTCCGAGAGAGATATCTTTTAAAGATATCCAATGGGCGATTTTTACCCACAAAAACCCTCTCTATCCCCGAAAATTTAACAATCTATTAAATAAATAACATAATATAGTAGGTCTCCAGTTTTTTTGCTTTAATTATAACGATAAACTATGTATTTCTCGCGCTTAAAACGATTTTGATGGCTAGTTAATTAAGTAATTATAATTAGGTACTAATTGTTATAATAAGTCACGTGACAATTATAACTGTCTGTTGCCGTCTATGTTATTAAGTTAATTCATTTATCTGCCTACACAATTCGTGGACTAGTAACATGCCGTTGGGCATTGTTACGTAATTAATTAAATATATCTTATGTTACACGACGAAAGTATATTATCTTATATTAATAATTGAAAACGATATTCATCTTTTTTGTAACTACTGCCACCAGCATAACAACAGACTGCATTGATGGCAATGAAAGAAAGTACTAGTTCTCAAGCACATTGGAACACGACAATAGGTTTGGCGACCGACTCAAGGTTAGTAGCTATCTAGGCAGGCTTCACGGAAAGTTAATAATATCAATAATAGTAATCTCAATCGGAGGTCAAAAATGTTAAAACCGTTCTCCGTTCTGGAAATGATTCCAGTAGAAGAAATGGTTACTGGAACTGTTATGAAACAAAACTTTACAAAACAGCCTCAAAATATTAGATATTCACTCATCCATAGTCGCACTGCAAAAAGCTACAATATTAATAAACACCTGTCGAATAATAGGAAAATTTCTCCATTTCGACATTTTAGACTAAAAAATACGACAAGCACTTGGCTTCGATTTATGCACAATTATCTCCTAAGACAGTATACCAGTTTCAAAAATCAAGACATGCTGGTCGGCCGGCATGGATAGTTCCATCCTAAAGGCCGCCCTAATATAGCCAAAAAAGTGTAAGATGTTTGAACAATTATTAAATAGTTTAGAACTAGAACATTTCATTTCCTCAAGTCAAGTCCTTTGAGTCGTTTTTAACGACGTTTCGACCGAGAATTTATTTATTAAAATATTTACAGATAACTAAAATGTCTTCTCCTTCAATTTGTACCTACGTCATACAATACGCCTATAGCTTTATGCCTAGGCACGTAGGTCAGAAACAACTTGACTCTTTAATAAATTAAACGCCGGCGAGGTAACATTTGCCGGCGCATACAACTTGTAGCAGCAATTCCAACAGATGTAGCACCTGCCCCCAAGGACGGCTCGATCTTATAAACTACATTAACCCTTTGTAACTAGTTAAACAAATAGCTGAAACGGTTTATGCCACTGTCATCGTAAGTGATTGACTGAGTTACGCAACATACTCTAACATGGACCGTAAATGACTTTAGCAACAGTTAAATATTAATAAATTTATTAGCACATAAGAAATAACTATATAATCTATAACTTTTCGCTTTAGGGCTGATGTTTACACATTCTTCGACCTGAAGAAACATGCTAAAGGATATTTCGGATCTCTTTATTTGAGAGGATTGTACCATACAAGGCTGCTAAAGGGTCGAAGCTAATGAGTAGGAAGTGATAATAGTCCTTGTGTCTAAGAAAATGTGTGTGTGTGTGTGTACAGTGTGTGTGTGTAGGAAAATAAAAAAAACTGGATGGAATCATCCATAGACGATAAACGATACCTTTTCTATGAAGAGTCAAAAAGGGACAAGATAATTCTAAGTTTTTCTTAAAGTAGAATTGTGTAATATTCAAACATCTATCTCATGTGTGCTAGATCAGAAATGTTAATATAGTATCCAATAAAATTTATGAAAATATTACAATAATAATATGTACGTAACTCTAATCAATTCTAAAAATAAATGTTTGTAATATGAGCAAATTTATTTATCTTTGTTAATCAGGTATAGAATTAACAACCAAAATTTGCATAAAATATCCAAATTACAGAAAAAACATCCATAATTTTTTTTACAGTAAGTATACATTCTGTGAGTTTGATGTACCTTTTAAATAAACGTATGTAATAGAAATAGTTATAAAAGATAATTATGCACCTAGATACAAGATAATAACATTTTTGGTTAATTTACCCTAATAAACCGAATTGTATAAGTTACTGTGCCGACATTAGCGGAATGATTTCAAAGAATTTCAAGCAAGGGGCTGCGTCATTAACGATTCCTTAAGTGTTCAAAAACTCTTTAGAGGGTACCTATTCCTCAAACTAAATCCCGTTAACCCTCGAAACAGAACAATGTTATAATGAATGTAGAATTAATTCGAAACGAGATTTCATCGCTTGCCTACCCATTGTTTCGCAGTCAATGAAATTTATTACTACTAATTAGATTTAGAATTAAAATCGTTTTTGAGGTTATGGCCGACCATTGATAAATGTTCAACTTTTTTGGTTTATTTTAGGCAATGATGGGTATATTAAAGGGACAACACGGATGAACATTACAGTATTGTTGGACTGCAGGAGTAATGACAAAAGTTACGCAATCGTTCATTGGTAAAATTAATTGGTAAAACCGTAAAAATGATATCTCATTCGAAACATTATCTGGTTTTGAGTAAAATATTGGTTTCGGGATGCCTTGCAAACATTTACATTTATAAAGCTATATTTTCAAACATCGTTTATTTATTGTGTGAGTTGGAAAAAAAGCTTCTTGGGAGTTTTTGCCGCTTCTTCGACCAGGGCGACTCATCGTAGGGCTTTGTTGAAGCGATGGCGTATTTGACTTTCGAAAAGTGTTCGTAAAATCTGTTGCAGAGCTGCTCATGTATTAATTGTGGTAGGATTTTTATCACCAAGTTAGCTATCATCCTCCTAAAATCGATGGAGAAAACGTATTAACGTTTTTCGGTTGTATTGCGATATAACCGGTGTAATTCGTTTTGGGTGGTATTTATAAAAACACGTATAATGTAGAAGAGCCGAGCGCGACTTTTCCCGCCATTTTGTAATTGCCTACTAACGCCATCTAGCTGCCAGCGTGGCAGCGTTCGCTTCTGTATCGTTTTAATAAACATCACACATAAATGATGTTTTGTCTCGTCATTCAAAAATTATAGAAGCTTAAAATTTTCGATGTATCCAGAAATAAACCGCTATTTATTATTACGAGTGTGTTAGGATTTGTTACGGAGAGTGGATTACATACAGGATAATCATTACTAAATTACTTATTTGTAAAGGGTAGGTGGCGTAACTGTGCCGTAAACGTGAATTGACTTAAAATTCTGTTACTATTTGCTTCTAAGTGCAGCGTTTTGGCGTTGGGGAAATTTTGGATTAAAATTTATTCCGTCAAGCGTATCGTGAGAAACGTCACCTTGATTTTGCTATTTCCTACGACAAATTTTTAAATCTGGTCATTCGTTAATTTTCCTTAATACTAAATTTTATAAGAGGTAGATTAACTACATAATGAAATTAATTATGAAAGGTGAAGTGAAAAGTTTATGAATAAAATAAAATTAACAATTGCAGCAAAGATGGTAATAATTGTTAAGAAATTGTTTTTTAAGAATTTGATTAGCGAATTTGTTATATATTTGAATTAACGAATTCAAATAACTGTTAATGTGTCGAAAAAATTGTAATTTTCAATTAACTCCTTTTGTATTATACAAAATATATTAAATTATTTATTGATATTCAATTCCTAAAAGTATGCAGTTTTTCATCAATGTTTAAACCGACTCTACAGACAAGTAGTTTTTTACTGGTTATCCGGTTAAAAAACGTAAGGATCACTCTTTATTTATTGCCTAAAACTTATATAATTCATATTAGAAAGGGGTTTTTGACTGACTTTGTGATGAACATTACGGTAAAGTAGATTTGTACAAAGTTTCGAGTTAATAGACGTGGAACCCCCACGTGTTTTCAGTTTATTTGGGAAAGTGAAAAGTTATCCGCGTTCGTATACACGTTGCCTAATTAGTAAGTTCTTAGCACATAAGAAATGTGTCTGAAGGTTGTTTACTTTATAACATTAGGTTAGATTACGTCACTCTTCTTTAGCGATCCAGAAATATGTTTCCCTCTAGATATTATGGATAGACTGTATATTAGTTGCAAGAAAATATATGAAATACTCGTAAAGTGTAATATTCGGGATAGTTATTTTATTGATATTAGTGATATTTTTAAACAACTTCAAAAAAGAAGGAGGTTCTTAATTCGTCTATATTTTTTTATGTATGTAGGTCGATAACTTTTTACAGGTGTACCAATTTTGATTATTGTTTTTTTATATAGAAATCTTTTGACAAAAATGGAAAATCGCCTTCAAAAGTGATAAAATAATTTTATGAGGGAAACTGCTTAGGAAGTAGGTGCCTCAATTAAAGAAACACACCCGCCCAATGGAAGGAACAATAAAAAAGAAGCCTATTTCCTAAGCAATTTCCGTCATCAAATTATTTTATACCTTTTGAAGGCGGTTTTTCTTTTTTGTCAAAAGATTTTTGTAGAAAACTGACCCGAAAATCTAAGTTTCTGACAGGAAAGTTTATATCGAAATTTTTAATTCAATTAATTATATATTATTATAGATGAATTAATACTTAAGTTTGAGCATCACGTAATACGTTTTAATATAATTTCTTTCCACTGAAAAGTGTCATTTGCAAATAAATACACATTTCATTAAAATATCTTGTTGCATTGAGAATTTCCGATCGGAGAAAAAATATTTCTTTCCAATCCTATTTGCATTTTAACTATTTAATACCATTTAAACGCATTACTTGTAGTATAACTCTATTTGAAACATCTACTTCACACACTCTTTATCTAAAGTGACTTTGGATAATTAAAGCTTATGTGATACAAATAAAATTTATTTTTAATTGCTTTGTCACAGATTTCCAGACTTTCGTATTAATTAAAAATTTTACGATGAAAATGATAATCTTAATTTAAATAAATAACGTGTCACAGCGTTTGTTGTAATATATTTTAATAAAATTTTGCACACCGTGTGCAGTTTGATCCAACTTGAAAACCAGGATAGCTTACATCTCAATTTATAGTCGCAATATTATTTTATTACAAACTATATCTTCAATATCTTACATTGAATTAGTTCAATAAGATTCTAACAGATGGCGGTTTAAGGTAATTAGTCGGCTAAATTGAGTATGTTAACCTTAGTCATAGCAACGCGTGGCCGAGTGCTCTAGTAAACTATAAATTACAATACAATAGTGCAATAATAACTGCAATAATACCTGCAATAATAACTACAACAATTTACTTTCAAAGATTTATGATTTGTTAGTTAAATCACTGATGCAAAAACTTTCATAATTAACATTGACAGTCTGTATTGTCATAAAGTGTTATTAATCTATATTTATTATTTGTTTAAAATACTTGCTTAGAAACCTGATTAAGTCAAGATTTGTTAATTTCCAAGGGAGTAAATTAATTAAATACAAATATTATTAAGGTGTGCTATTTGTGTAAGCAATGAAATGTTATCATTGAGTAAATGGCACGATGAATAGGCGTCTAGGACGAGACACTCTAACAGAACAGATTGAGTTTCGCGATAAGTGGCTATGAAGAGCGTTAATTTCGACACTATTTGCTGAAAGAATTTATACTGGGTTTCTTTGTTATTAAGCTTTTTCGGGATTAGAAGTGGCCTTTCTTAGCTTTTAGATATATGGGTTAGTTGGTAAAAATTAGGTGAATCTTAAAGGGCTTAAAATTTTTTCGTGGTCAATTTCACGTAACGGTTCTTGTAAGCATTCGCCTTTAATCTTAAGGGCGAAGTTACTAGAATTTTATATTATAAAAACAATTAATTTATGGTGGTGTGCACGATAACTCTGTCAAATTAAATGATCCTTTGTTATGGTTTATGACTATGATGCTCTAGTAGAATCATTAAAAGGTTCCTTAGACTATTCTCTTTATAAATATGTATATTTAAACAATCTACTTATATATGTTTCTGGTTGTAAAACTCGAAAAGTTGTTAATAAATTGAGTTTTACATTTTTATATGCGACAAAAAACCCCAATTTATAATAATTCATAGTTGTTTGTTTACAAAACTGCAATGAAGCGTGGGGCTGTAATTGTGTTTAGCTGGTAATATTAAATTACCAACACGTTATCTTTGTGGCTAATTTAAAGCCTGTAACTTTCAAAATAATATTACTTATATAGTTAAAGTACTTTACATTTACTCTACTTCAAAGACAAAATTAATTGATAACACTAAATAGATATGCAAGTTTTAAGTGCGTACGCCATTGAGGCTTTTACTTAGTAGATATAATTATGGCACAAATCAAATTTCTAATATCAAAATATTTTATTTTAATAACTTTATGAAGTTGGAAGACGTTGTATTAAGATGCTGTAATTTTTATGCCGTTATTATGTTATTGTTTTTGTATTGTCCTTGTATTATTATGTTATTTTTATCAAGCAGCCAAACTACCAGACGGTAAGTGATCACCGACGCCCATGGTAAGTGATCACCGACGCCCATGGACATTAACAACACCAGGGATATTATCGACTTATTGCCGGCCAAGAAGAGAGCGATGTATTGCTTTTTGAAAGACTTTGTCATGTACTGTCGGAACACTGATGCAGGAAGTTCGTTCCACAGTTAAAATTATTAAATACGAATTGTGTCTTTATAACTATTAGCGTATAATAAATACACAGAATTTGGTAGAATCACCTGCCAGGTCTTATCTTTACTATTACTAAAACTAATATTAAAGCAAAAAATTGTATATGCAATTAAGTTAATCAATTATACCGCTAAGAAGTGTAAAGTTCACACATAGTTACAGAAACATATATAATTAAAAAACCAAAGAAGAAAGCAAGCAATAATCTTAAAGTAAGTAGATTATTACAGTAATATGTTATACATGACGATTCTGTAGTTTAGTGACCCTGCCTATAAAGCTATGGGGTTTGTTTTTCGACCGAGGCAGACATTTATATGATAGATAGATGTTCTCGTGTCATGGGTATGAATGATATATGTGTGTTGTCCATGTCACTTGCGACATACGGAATCCTGGTAAGGTGACATCATTAATTTAAAATATTCTATATATTTAATTCTGCTGGAATAAAGGTATGTGTAGATAGTTCTTAATGTTTTTTTGTTCCTACTTGTTTTTATTTACTTTGTGCACGCTTCAATAACACATTCCAATGGCTCTGACAGGTTGCCTGCAAATCGCTATGTAGCAATGAGACGTAGTAATTTTTTTTAAATATTTGTATAATTTCGTATATATTCTATGGTATACAAATAATAAACTGTTTATTTATCTATCTACTGATATGATCTCGTATCCCATAATTATGTCACTGCTAGACAGGAGCCTCCTAATTTGGTTGCCCACATTTTACTATGATAAAAGTGCTCACCTTGTGTAATTTTTGCGCCAGTATTGGACACATTTGAACTGCTGAGGTAAGGCGTAATGGTTACTTACCTGTTTTTATTTTTTATGCAGACATCATTATGAGTAACATAAAAATATGACCAATGCATTTCGTCCAAGAAAGACTAGAAAAGAAAGGACGTCCTGTCTTATATTCATCATCGTTCATAATTACTTACTATTCATCAACTTAGATTTCACCTTTTGTGTTTGTGGCGAGGCATTAACCTATAATTAATAAAAAATGTATATTGTTTCTCATACATTTCTGTAATTATATCATATCTCAAAAGTTTGTCAAATAGTCTTTAAAATTCGCTCGGTGAGTGATCCAGATCATTGTCATAATGATGATTCATTCTAAGTGTTAACTATTTAAAAATAACTAATTATTAATTGTTAAATTTAATGGTGAATCCGATATGATGATAAAAACACATTTAACATATCCATATCTGCAGTGTAATTGAGTTTTAAAGATAGAAACACAGCTGCCACAGTGTATGTATAGTATCTATAATAATACCTTGTTTATTTTTTAAGCAAGTCTCTAATTTGGATAACATTTCTTTTGCTTTCGGTTGTCTGACAATGTTTTTTCCTATGATGTTTGTTAACAAGTATCAAAAAAATAAAAGAATGGCATTTGTATGCCGTAAATAAGTTACAAACCTTAACTTATCAAGCTGAACAGGAAAATGAGACATTGTGTTTCACAAGAAGCCAAAGACTTCACGTAGAGCCGAAATTAAATTGTCATCAAATTAATATTTTCTTTGTCATTATTTACCTTTGACGTTATAGAACTGACACTAATGGGCCTTTATGATTATTTTCGATAAAAACAAGAAAATTTTATTTCATTTTTACTAACCGACCAAATATATAGGCGATGGAAAGCGAAAATGCTGTAACCTAGAACTGTATTGGTTTTAAAAGACAGTAATCATATCATAATGCACTTACAGTCTTTTACATCTTATATAGCTGTGGGTTAAAGCGATATCTTTTTAAGCAAACTTATATATAAAGTTGATAATCTATCAAATCTCTCATTAATTTTCAAATTAAAATAAAATATTTATCTTCTTCTATTTCTGTGAATTAAAAAAACAGGTAACATTTTCCAAAATTTGCAATGACACGTAGCATATCCCGTAGCCCGTAGGCTGAAGCCTACGCACGCCTACGCTGGGCGCGGCGTAGCACCGTAGAACCAACCGCTACGCGCCCGATTGGTATAAAACCGACCAAGGAGGGTCCGTCCAAGCCATTCCGCATCGGACAAGAAAGCGCGCGGCACGCGCATACAACTGACAGTGCAGTGCTCCAAGTGACTAGTAACGGAACTCACAGGTAAGTAATTTGTTTTCAGGAGTTGCCCCTCATATCAACTTTTCTTGGAACAAAAGAACTTAATAAACATAAAACACTTTCTAAATTGACAATATAACTTTGTTTTGTAATTACAAAATAATTTTCATTAAAGTTTCGTATAAGTAAAAGCACGAAAGAAAACCATTCTGACAAAAATAACTATAAAAGGGACTTAAACTGCTGTTAATTAAAAACTAGTAATTTTCTTGAAATTAAGATAAGGGTTTGTCATAATTACTTTAAAACAAAAAAGTTAATTTAAAGTTCCGCGTTAATTATCCAAGGGATATCTCAACAATCATTGTAAAGCTGTTGACCCTATTTTAACATAAAAATGATAAAAAGTAACAATGTAAAACTTATATTTATTTTAAATACTTTCCGTAACAGCGGCGTAGGGGTGTTAATTGACCTGTGTGATTAAATAAGGGCGTCTCATTAATGGCTCAATTACTCAGTTCAATTCTTTATATTAAAATTTTGCATACAGCCGCATTGTATTTAATAACCATTCAATTGCGCATAAACTTTACTATTATAAGGTGACTACTTTATCTAGTAACATTTGACATTTAGATATAATAATTATAAGTCAATTTTTATCATTCTTAGTGCGACCTCAAAAAACTCTGTTTATGTTCTGTGGCTCACAATCATATATTCTTCAATCAAATTTTTATATAATTCGTAAAAAATTGTCTGGAAAATATTAAAATGTAGATATTAATGGATGTTTGACATTTAACTAAGATCTGTATTTCATCGTCTCCCTTTCAATAAATTCTAGATCCTGGCTGCATCAGTTCGGTTGGTTGAACTATTTAAAATGATATTTTAAATAAAATTTAACTAAGATCTGTATTTTTCCTTTTAAATAATTCTTGTTCATGGCCGCATCAAATCGGTTGGTTGAACTGTGGGAATCTAAAAAGATATTTTAAATAAATTATTTATCATTATTACATATCTCTCTAGCAGTAGCTAGTAAGCATACTATAGTAACATTTTAATAGTTCATTAAAAAGCTATCCCAATTACACGAACAAGGGTTCGTTCACTTCATCAAGCAGTATCGAAGCATCGAACTCGTAATAAACAATATGATTATTATATTATCAAGATTTACAGCGCATATAATTTACGTTAAGTTGTAAATTAAAAGTTGTTTTAACTCTTTCGAACTCGTAATGACGATAAAGTAGACGAAAGTAAGACGTAAGACGAAAGTATTCGGTTGACTTGATACGCTCCGGACTGGTCAGCATGGGTCATATTAGAGTATTTATTCAATAGTGAACTTACAAGGGCTGACAAATAAGTTAATAATCTCCAGTGGTTTGAAAATAATCTTCCCACGGCTTAAATCCTTCTTCAATAAATAAATTATCATTATCTGTCGAATAGGACAAAAATTATGAAAGGGATATGCTTATTTTATGACATTTCGGCCAATAAAGTCCTAAGTCCCATGACATATTTAAAAAAAAATAGGTACCTATGTACTTTAATAAAAATTTGTAATTCCTTTTAACATTAAACTCAACAGTACGATATCAATCTTATTAACCATAAATCACTTATGCAACTCATAATATCTTGGTTATTTAAACGTAAATAAACTGTAGCAGTTATTTCGAACTCAGAACCATAAAAAAAAAACTAAGTATTATAAACAAAAGACTGTGCCATTACAATTGTTTGTAATTCTTACGTATTCTCATTATGTAGGCCAAGAAAGCCTATCCCCATTCTTTGAACAAAAATACTATGTTATGTACAGAATTGAGTTATATGGAAAACAATATAGAATATTCAAACAATACTCTATTTTTAGGAAATAAAAGAATTCACGTTTAAAAAAACAGAGAACAATCACCACCTTTTGTTTAATATGGAATTCGACTTATTTAATTTCAAATAAAATACTTCACAAAACAGATATTAGAATATCACATTTATAGAAATACATTATCATTATGAAATGCGGCAGAGATTTCTCACTCTGAGACGTCCAAAAGCGAGGTCAGCGAAGTGTCTATATAGGCACGGCCAGTCACACAACCATCTCTAAGAACCTGCTAACACTATACTATACAATTTTTTATATAATTAGTCGAAAAACGAGCAGATGATTCACATGATGGTAAATGATTATAGTCACTTAAGTCACATGATGGTTAATGATTATAGTCATCTGAGTCACATGATGGTGAATGGTTAATGATTAGCAGAAATTTGGTGATAAATGTTCAAAAACGGAAAATCTGTTATAAGTAGATCGCGGTAAATTCAACATAGACCTTATCTCGGTGTAAATTTACTAAATAATTCAATCGATTAAATATGAAAAATCTTAGTAGTAGTTTCAATTTAAACATCAAATTAACAAATTATATCAGAAATAATACAAATTCAATATTCAACATATATATTATAAGTAGCGTCATTAATATATTTTTTGCCAAATAACAAATAGAGAATATAACAAATTTATAATAAATAATCAACTAAACTTATGAATTATGAAAGTTATAAAAGTTAAATCACCAATATATATTTTTTAAAATAGCGAGTAGTCAAGTCCCTTAATAGTAAGTGTTGACACTCGCCTATATACATCAGAAATACAGGCTACATCCACACGTTGCCAAGCAAGACAGAAAAAATATTACTAAACATTATTTTATCACTTTCGATGTACACTTGTTTTTGTGCACACAAATTATAACAAAATAAATTTAACATGTAAGTACAAGGAGTCGTCTTATCGCTAAAGTGATCTTTTCTATACAAGCTCTAGAAGGAGGTTACTGCAAAAAGATTAACGCGAAGGATATAGATAGATAGATAACTCTTTATTATTTGTACATCATAGAACAAAAACTCTATAAATAATAAATAAATCGTTGTAAAAAATATAATTGTATGAATAAAAATTCTCATATAAAATATAATTTGTTTTCGCATATAATCATAGATATTCGTAAATGCGAATGAAAACATGAAATTTTAAAGCTGTTAGACCATTATATTAGCATCGTCATTCGCTTCGGTAGCTCATAACTGCTAGGTGAAGGAAAGTAACCATAAAACGGTTTGTGCTTCTTAGAAATTTCTCTTTATGTTACTACAAGTAACAACAACTTTGTGATATCATTTGCTACAGGTAGGACTAATATAAAATAAGTCTCATATCAAAACTTCTATTGGATTCTCGACGTATGTTTTCTTTGTAAAGATCTGTTTGATTCCGAGTATTTGTTTGCTGGATATATAAATTATATTAAATTTGTAGACTCTTTGATATTCATTACTTATTATTGTGAGTCACAAATTAACAACGTATTTTGTTTACAGAGGATTGATACAAAAAGCAATTTTGTAAACAAATTGTTTCGAATCTTTTTCTGATATGGTCACCTGTTACTTTTATAAGGCGGTACGATTATTTCTTCTGAATAAAAGGCTTCGTGTAAGTTGTGTGTCGATACAGCAGCAGCGAAAGGTAGTATTGAACTGTGATTTTTCTCAGACATTCTCTATGCTTTTTCTTTTCTATTTTTGTAATCGACAAATAGAGCAGTTCTATACTAGGTTTGTTACTGCTTTATGACGAAAAAACCAAAGAGTTTATTAAACCTAATGATATTTATTTTTCAGTTATCGTGCACACAAATTCTTTAGTATCCTCTACTCTATTTGTACATACTTATTTTTATGTTAATTATGCTTTTAATCCATTAACGGCCACTATTGGGCACACGTTTCTCCTGAGGAGGCCCAGAACATATTCTACCAAACATACATACTTAACAATAAATGAACTATATTGAGAGAACAAAAAAATACATTAAAACCCAATGACGTCAAAAAGTAAATAGAACGAGTGATCATATCACACCCAGGACTTTTCGCTTCCTAGACAACGTCACTGGCGTCTGAGCTAAATGGTCGACAAATCAAATATTTTATGTATACCATTTAGGACTCATCAGTAATATAATCTAGCCGAATTAATAATAAGCAAGATATTGGATCAGATTAATCATATTTCTTATTAATATAACACGCTCCAAATACTCAGTAACATAAGTAGATTGTATTGAAGTAATATAATCTAAAAATAATACAAACCAATAACATAAGATCGTGACGATATTTCATTACTGATCTCTTTGTTTTCGATATCTCCAATCACACCTCTGTTGACATTACGAATAATAAGATTTGATTTCAGTCTAATAAAAGGCTGAAGAGTTCTGAGATACGAGAGATCAATCCAATAGACAAATATTGGGCATGATTGAAACCAATGAGTAAGCTTCTTAGGAAGCGTTCGGTAAATTTGAACAATAATATAAACAATCTGTTCAAAATTGACCACGCTACTTTTACTTAGATTTTTTCTATATTAGTTAATTAGGAGACATATTACTTATTTATCTGGAAAGAGCATCGAATGGAGTTACTGACCACTTAAACTTTTAATAATAATTTGCAGTGTAATTTTAGCGTGCATATTTTGTAATCTATCCTGCAGAGAGATGGAACATTTTATTTAAGCTACCCATGACTATTTAAGAGAAAAAAAACATTAAAGATAAAAGATAATCTCCTTCGTAAATCCGGGAAAGAAGTTTTTGGATTGAACCCACAGATGGGATCCTAAAATAATAAAGTCGGTAAAACGGAAAATAAATAAATAAAACTCAAAATAAACCTTACAAGGGACCTCAATAATATATTTTGTAATGGATTGTTGTGGCAACAAAAGAAAATAGTGAGATTTTGTTCTTAATAAGTAAATAATTCTTGATGTAATTCCAAAAATTTCGCAATTAGTTTTACCATTTTTACTTGAGTGATTTTAAAATATTTTATTAAAGATAAAATGAAAATAATATTTTAGTTCTCTTTGACAATGAAAATTTTCGAGTTTCTACAAATAACAATAACATAATATATGATACATAATAACAATATTTACAACAACATAATAATACCCATGGCTTATTTTATAATCGTGAGTTTTTAAGAATATTTGAATATTTTTATTCAATTACGTATTGACGCCAAAACGGGAAAATTAATTTATTAATCTACATGAGATCATATTTCTTATTATTCATATACATATATTCGTTTATTTCCGTACTTAATGCTGATATTTAGGTAGATGCGAACATTAGTTATTATTTTCATTCCACTGTCAGCTCGTAACTAATAACATTACCTTGATAAGCAAAAAAATGATATATCAGTTTTACCTATAAACCTGAAATGTCAAACTTAACTTACTTAAGCAACCCAAATTTATTCATTGGAAAGTTTATCACGCAGTATTTCTGGTGAAGGCATGTTCAACTTCTTCGAACAAACCATAGAAATAAAAGTAATGAAAAGAAAACTAGTGTTGTTGCAGCCATATAACATAACACTTCTAGCACACTTGCACTTAAACGTCTCTTATTTTCCAAGACCGTTGCGATGATTAAAAAACTGTGTACTGTACGTATTACTTGGAAAAGTTTAGAAAGTTCCCGCAAGATTTTGCTTTAAAGTGCAATTTACTCTCATCTTTCAGCGTTATTTTTCGCTTTTATTTTTTATTTTCTTGTAACACTGCATTTTTCATAATAAAAAATAGTAAATGTGCTAAAATACCACGTAAATGTGAAGGTCAAAGGAATAAGGTGATATAAAAGACGTTCAACATCAGAATTTATATCCGGACCATTAAATAACAAGTATCATCATTAGCCTTACTTTAAACGACAAAAATTATCTATTTCATGTTTTTAAAGGGTGTAATTATACTTTATGTAAATAAATAACGCCACACACTCATAGCCCCACACTAGGATACCGCGTGTCATGGTTGCCATGGACAACATAGACAATTACACCGAGCCCGACAAAAGAAATTTAAACCGAACCCAGGATCCTTCAAACGGCAATCTGGCATTGTGATCATGCGTTATTTTTTTTATACCTATTGTAATATGAATAATATTCATAGTTTAGTCGGTACATTGTTCCTCTTAAAGACTGTAAGTGTATTTTTTTATGGTCTCTACAACTGCTGCTATTTCAACGAAACCTAAGAAGGTGTATAATGATATAAGATATTTTTTTATATATCTTACTATAGACATCCTTAAAACTTGTGACATGTAAAAATTCTACTTTCTATTTTTTTAATATCTTAAATATTTCTTTGTACGCAAATATTAAAATACACTTTTAATATTCAATTGATAAATCAACCAACTTCTTAATAATACAGTACCCTTAATTTTGAATTCGATATTACTCGTAAAGTTTAATAAGGATCTCTATAGATTTGTAAACAAAGCGAAATGAATATGTTACTAGTAGATTAAAAAGGGAAAATATATATGGCAAGATATTTAAATAGAAAGGAGAGGTCAGGTCAGGTATTCAAAGGTATTTATTAAATGTAGTATATTTAACATTATTAATATACACGGAGGAAATAGTTTTCTTCAACTTCTTTTACAATCATATCTCATCTATTTTTACCCAAAGAAATTCAACTGAATTAAAAAAAGTTACATTTTCTTAATGGTGAAAGAAAAGCCTTTTCATAATCTCTTTGCTTTTATAGAAAATCCTATAAGTCGTTAGCCTTTGACATTTAAAAGGGTGAATAAAATATGTATTCCATAGCAGTTTCTGGTATTTTATTTATTTTAGTTGTAAAAACTTACTTTTCTTCTAAAGAATTAAACTTTACTTAGACACAGCTTAAAGAATATGCTTATAATGAATTCTTGGGCTTAAGCGAAACCGTTCGTGTAATAGATTCCATGTCTTAAAAAAGTTTAAGAAATAATTTTAAAAAGATTCATTAAAGAATATTTAAATTAACTTACGTACTAGAGTTTGATGGTTTTTATGTTAGTAACGAATAATCTGTAATTGGAAAGTTCATTGTTAATATCACTTATAGATATAGATAATTCACAACAGAATTTAAGATACGATGTTAGCAAGAAAGGTAAAGGAAGGAAGCTATCCAAAAATTATCTCCGATATTGAAAATGGAGGGTCATAATTATATCATTATTAAATGTAGTTCTCGGGTAATTTCACCATCTAAGTTAGTGCGCTCACCACCCAAGGCTACATCTCTGCTTTCCATCAGCCAGGATAGTAGTCAAGCATTAACTTATTTTTTATAAAAAAAAAACCATTTTGACACTACAGGCTGGAAAATAAGAAAACGGTATATGACATTTGTAAAATCTTCTATATGTATACATATAATAAAACTGTAACTGATCGTTATGTCAATCATTCATGTTAAGCGATACGAAGATGGTCGGGTCACCTAGTACCAAAATATCATAGGTATTTTGTATTAATGGTTACTGAAGCCACAACCCCTAATTTAGTGCGAATTGTATGAGTAGTTCAAAGGATTCGTAAATAATCAGAGGTAATTTTGATTACAGATTAAGGTAATTTAATTTAATTTCCATAAATGATATTTACAATTTCAGCGAGCGTTCAATAAATAACTACACTACTTTGACTATAAAATAATTAATTATGGTATAAATGAAGTTAAGTTGGCTTTAATCTACGAAGTAGCAGGTAGTTTACCGGAATAATTTTGTTAGGTTACTATTAAATATATAAGGTAATGTATAACCTCAATAAACAAAGTGTGATAGCAATTTAAATTATATATTTTATTCGCACAAAACAATTGCATCGACCTATCAACTTCAATTTAACCGTTTCATTGTATTTTTAAAACAACTCATAGATAATATTACGTGAGCTGTTAGCTGCGTTTTGTTATATCATGAACAGTTCTTTTTATTGATAAATGTTATATCCGAATCCTATTCCGAATGAAAACAAATAAAAAAACACAAAAATCATAAAAATAGCTCCCGTCGTTTCCGAGTTATACTGTAACAGAAAGACTTTGTTTTATATATATAAATAAACGATTAAAAATGAACACAACTCCGTCATATTCAAATATATATGTACGTATAAAATTGCGTCATGTATTAAGCATTTACGTAATATATTATTACATTCGTTGTATATTTTTATCCATATTAAAAAGGTACTCTGTACATTTCAATTTCAAAACTTTTCCGAGTTCAGCATCAAAAATCATTCAATCACTGACTTGTTGATTCACAAACAAGATTTACATATTATTACATTGCAAATCGACGCAGCTGAAAACAGAGCGCTTGGTTGCAACAGACTGTTAATTGTAAAGTTTAATTAAATTTTCAAGCCCAAATATAAAAAAAGTGAAAGAAAATTTTTAACCATTTTATGTGAAGGCAAAACGAGCAGACGTGCTGTTTAATGGTTATTGGTTACCGTCACTGGACGTCAGCAATAACCAAGGCATCACTGATGTACTGCTGGTTAAGAAAGACGAGAGAAGAAACAGTATAGACTCTCAATCTCCTAGATGGAGCATAAATTTGGCAGCTGACTCAGCTGACAGTGGTAGCCAGAGATAATATTCGTACCAGGCGTGAATAAGTTCATAAGTTGTTGCATATATATTTTTTTAATGCGTTAGAGGCATTAAGATTGTTTAATTCATTATGATCTGAAAACTCAAGGCAAATGAATACATCCAGTTAAAAAGTATATTAACATAAAATCAGAATTTACAGATGAAACTTAAACTTTAAAATGGCTGCCTTGATAAAAGCATTTTCGATTTGTTAATTTATTCACGCCTGGTACGGATGTAATCCTTATATGAAGCCCTATCACGGGCCAGGTCGGCTTTTATCGTCTCTTATTATATCCTGGTCCTCATGGGGATGTTGTCTGGATACTAAGCCGCCCCAATACGGCCATAAACGTTTAGCGTCGCTCCCACATAAGTGTAAAATTTAAATATCTTTTACCAATGATAACTATGAAGTAATGTTTGGTTTACGTGTCGACATTTTCTATTTAGTTTAGCTAATGATTAAGACTTTGACACAGTATCCCATTACGAATTCTACTTGGCTTGATACCAAAATATCTTCACGAAAATTAGATGACCTCAAACCTTTACACCTTTGTAAAATCGTTCAAAATAATTAATAAAGCGAGCCGTGATGAAATCTTTGCCAGCTAATCCAAATAATGGTTGGGGAAATTTCAATTAAACCGAGAATGACACGGCGTTTACTTCAAAAGGTAATTAATGAGTGGCACTTCATTAAGGATCAAGAACAAGCCATTCAACAGATTTGACACCAATCAAGTGGTTGGTAACGTTTATTACTAAGTGGATTATATTTAATGCTCAGCGACCTTTGTCGAGTTTTCCTTTACGTAGTAGGATTAGCAGAGATTTTCGTGACGTTGACTGACCGATCGTGTCAGGAAATCAATATAGGTTGACCGGTCGTTTAAGTATAACAATTTCTATACGAACGAAGCGAATTGTAATCCATGATTTGTTTGCGTGTAACATAAAATGTTTGCTATGTACCAAAAGCTAAACATAACCATAAGCTTCTTATGTCTGAATGTAAGACACTGAACTCATAATTTTAATGTAATTAAGTACCTTGATTGAGTTGGCTGTTGGTTGTAAAGTATTCAGAGTTTGATTCCCAGAAGGAGATGAGATTTATGTGAAAGATCTTTCTTTTTTGCGAATCGTTGGTTATAGTAATAAAATAATAAAATCCATTTATTTTACTCCCACAACATGATATTAAATTACATTACGATATTATATGTCTTAAATATCGTTTGTAAAGATAATTGTGAGTAACTTAATGCCTCAAGTTGTTGCCGAAGAACCTGTCACAGGACACCAATGCCCTCTCGCGGACTGATTGGAGGTGAAATTTGTATTAGCCTGTTTTATATATTCTTATCATGTGTATGTGCAAGTGGTTGCAGATACATGTGTGTGTGTTTATGTTTGTGTATACACGCTAGTGTGTGTGTGTGTGTGCGCAAGTGTTTTCGATCGTCATCACGAATATAAACTTAAGACTATTCATACAAATGTTAATGCGCTTTAAAACCTAAGGCCACGTCATCACTTACTATTTGGGACGATCAAGTCAAGCATTAACTAATATTGTGTAAAAAAAACTGAAACGCGCTAACCAATTCTCAGAAGAAAAAAAGGTATTTTAAATTATTGTTAATAAAGTCTCACTTGCCTTACGTAATAAACATTAATACAGTATACTTTGAAAATAATACTCTGGTAACTATATCGTTTACATACTCTTTGCTACGAAGTACTTACTGTTACCATGTTTTGCTGCATCACACTTTGCAACGGTAATCTAACGGCAAATTAGAAACACTACAGTAAGCCGTTGATGAGAGAGGTTTTTATTGAGAAGAACATTAATGTACTTGTTTTACAGAGAGCAAATCAAGCTGTTTTTGCTAAAACTTCAAACTTCCGCTAATAGCAAGCTAGATTAGCTATAAACTTGCTGCATCATTCAGAAACAGCTTTGTTTTTGTTTTAATGGTTACACGTACTTTTTGTAAGAAGAAAGTTGTTAGAGATAATTTAGGTTTAATTTGTATTTGTATTATATTTAGTACTATAATATAAAACCCTGGCAGTAAAAAGTAAGTTATGTCTTTCTAAAACAATTTCAAGCGTATCCAAACAACCCGATAGTAATACAATACATTTTTAGTATGACCTTATATTTTTATTATTCATTAGCTAATTAGTTAATATCAACCTTCGTGTTGTCCTTGGACATTTATAATACACAATTTAAAAACTACTTATATTACTTAAGTATTCTGTTTTACTTATATTCTTTTTAATATTTAATTTATTTAATTTATTTTGAATAAGACACCTACCTCTCTAATGTTATTACTTATTAGAAGATTAGAAGTGAAACGAATATTAATGTTACTTAAACTTACATAATTTAGTATAATAAATATTAATTTACCTTCTAATAGCCTACTGCACAGTCTCATAGCACCAAAAGTTGACTGGAGAATTCTTCTAGGCCTCAAGTTAAATTGGCAATAAAAAGTAAAAAATAAATAACTTATATCTGTTATCCCGCGTTATCAGACCAATCGAGATGAAAAATATCTAGAAACAACCCTGGGACATAAAAAACATTCAAATTGTCAACTACATTTTATAAAATATTCAATGACCCCGTTATTATTATATGTCCAAATGCAATATACGCAAATCGTATCGCATATTGCGTATCTATATTTATTGCTGAAACGTTTGGTGCTCGCCCACTCGTATTTCAATAGCGCTATGAAGACAAAACAAACGAACGCTCGGATGTGTACCTAATCACATCTCGATCCTGCCAATCTCGTTGTTCACGTAGTGAACCGCAGATCACGTATCCTATCAAGAGGATATAAAAAAATATTAGTGCATGTCTACACTAATATTATAAAGAGAAAAACTTTGTTTGTTTGTTTGTAATGAATAGGCTCAAAAACTAGTGGACCGATTTTAAAAATTCTTTAACCATTCAAAATGTACATACATTATCCACGAGAAGCAAAGGCTATATTTTATTTTGAAAAAATAGAGTTCCGT
>DWJN01000232.1:0-27723 GCA_018248895.1 Carystus phorcus
CCTCCGAGGCACGGAAACGCTCAAGAAATTTTTGCCATTAGCGGTCCCTCATTCAGATACCGACCGCGCCCGCAGTTGATTAACAATATTCAAGGGTTACCAATAGAGTTTTAAAACATCTTTTTACTTTTGATTATCCAATGCTTGTGGAAGGTTACAGCTTGTTAACCATTACGTTACTATCTTAAGGAATTTGGTAGAAGAAAACTTAATGCGAAATGGAAATAGCGAGGGCGGGGATACCGCGGGGCAAACACAATCATTCTGATTTTGAATACGAATAATTTTTGTTACATTTTAAACAGAAAAATGCACCGTAAGGGTTTTTTTCAGTGTTTGGTTTTCGAGGATTCTATAAACGGCGTGAAGGCTGCGCGCGCCGCTGGTATGCAAGTCGTGATGGTTCCCGACCCGCGACTCGATACAACTTTAGTCCCGGAAGCTACTCTCATACTTAGCACCATGGAAGACTTCAGACCAGAATTATTCGGGTTGCCACCATACGAAAACTAGTAAATTGAATGAACAATAATCATTATGTTATTTGATTGTAATAAATAATAACGTAATAAGTTTTAAAAGTATTTTATTAACACGATACCTATTTTATAATTGCGCTGTTTAATTTTTTCGTGTTGTTTTCTTGAATATGTTGGGTTAGTTAATAGAGCTAGTCAAAATGTAAAAACCAATAAATTAATATTAGAAAATATTAATGTCATGATATTTTAGTTAGTAATAATATAATAATATAGTAGTATTTGTACAGTTCTAGCCGTACTCGACGCGCGCTGTTACTACGGATATTAAGAAATCAAATTTAAAGAAAAGTCAGCATTACCTAAATACACATTCGATTTGATTCTGTTTATTGAAGTGTGTGATATATAAACGGGTAGATCTAGTCCGATTGACATTTTCCACTGTAACTCATCAACAGTGTCCGATCGATATAATTTTGGCACCAAAACTTTTTTTAGAGAAACAAAGTTACTTAAGACATAACAGTGATCTATCTCCTATTATTTTAGAGTCCATATAATACAAATAAACAAGGAAACATTGACTATATAGATTCATGACTGAGATTAGCTGGTACCTACTCTAGTCGACAAATTCTCAGTCAGTAACATTTCAAAAATAAATATGTATGTGCCTATCGCGGTTAGCTTAATTTTTTCGATGCTTAATCCACACGCTTGAGCGTGGCTTTAAATATTTTACTGTATTTTATTATTAAAAATAATTTAACATGAAATCTAAAAAATACTTCTAAAGCAGTTAATATCGTATTAGTTAAATTTCAGTGATATAAAAAACATTATTACTTAGGTATTAGTATTCACGACGTTCCTTGAGTGGAGGCGAATATGAAACGTGCGAGATTATACGCAATACGATAACATGACTTATGTTCGTGTATGATATTTTATTATATTTTTAAATATTCTAGTAGGCAATTAATATACTGACAATGAAAACATTCATACAAAATATCTGATAACAGAATGGTCGTAATTGATGCGTATAGCTGTTGTTGTTGTCAAGAATAGGTTATTGCACTACTTCATAAAATAATTAATTATTCTTTTTATTACATAAAACGTTATGCGTCTAAGAAGTGAAGTATAATTGTCGGATTGTAAATTTTAATATTTAATAATGATTTTTTATTCGTAATGATTTATTTTGATGACAATAACAGCAAGCGCTGTGACATTTTTTTTAAGATATCTATATCTATACTAATATATAAAGCTGAAGAGTTTGTTTGCTTGTTTGAACGGGCTAATCTCAGGAACTACTGGGCCGATTTCAAAAATTCTTTTACTGTAAGATAGTCCATTTATAGAGGAAGGCTATAGGCTATGTAACATTACGCTAAGATGAATAGGAGAGGAGTAGCAGTAAAAAATATGACAAAATCGGCAAAATTTTGAGCTTTCCTTGCGTGCGCTGAGTAAACGGTGAAAGTTACTAAAAAATCATGTACTACAATATTGTTCCCTTCTAAAAGTTCTAAATAAAAGTCCGCGACAGCATATATCTAGCTTTTAAGGTGAACCCACTATAAGCATTTTTATGTTTATCAAAATAGTTCTAAAATAATAATTTATATGGCAAAGCAAAGTTTGCTGGATCATCTAGTTGATATATATACATATATACATATGTATGTTTAGCCAAAAAATAAACAAACCTCTTAAATAATTTCAAACATCAAGGACCGAATTTGTTATAAGATGGGAGCGGGGAAAACATTTTCTGATAAAGAATTTGTATGTTCAGGTTAATGAACGATGAGAAATAGCTTAGAACTCATATTGGCTTCTTTCAAGTTGACGAAGTATGACGACATGTAAGAAGATCACATTATCAAAATTTGTGTCCTAGTTTTTATTATATTCGACCGCAATGCATTGAGCGAGGTAATGTAGAAAACTCACGGTGCTTTAGAAGACATTGACCTCAAACGCCATTTTGAAATAATGGACAAATGAAGATAGTTCAATCAAGACTATTGTTACACCACATTTAATTTCTTAATAATATTATGATGACATATGATTTCCGCCAATCCGAGTTGGAGTAGCGTGATGCAGTATGCTTTAGGCCTCCCTAAAGAGTGAGGAGAGGAATATGACCTGTGGGCGATTAATGGGTTCAAGCAAATGTTATGATAAATAATATGGGGTGAAACTTAATTTTTACTTCGTCGTAGTCTAAAGGGTGAAGTTAGTGGAGTATGCTTTGCTATGCTCCTTAAAGAGTGAGGAGAGGAATGTGACCTGTGGGCCATTAATGGGTTCAAGCTAATATTATGATAAATAATATGGGGTGAAACTTAATTTTTACTTCGTCGTAGTCTAAAGGGTGAAGTTAAGTAAACTGATTATTATTATTAGTGATATTATGCGTCTTTAACGTGAACTTTATTCACTAGCTGTGCCCGCGTCTTGTCGTTGTAAAAAAGTTATTGGTCAGTTCGCAGATTTTACGTTGACTAATAATTATAAAATAAAAGTAGCTTTAGCTACTCCTTATATATCATATAACCTTCATCAGATAACCTCATCATATAACCTTACATAAAATCGGTAAAGCCATTCTAGAAATATATGTACCGTGTATATATCCTACATATCTATAGTAAAAAGCGCTTATTTTAAGATAACAAACAGCCTCCAATCTTATTTATTTGAATAGATTACTCAGATTTTATATTTCATACATCATATGATGATATTAAAGTTAAAATATAATCGTAGTAGAATTGGTTAAGCGTGCGACTGAGTAATGCTCGTGAATGAGTATGGAGCTTTTTTACAGTGCTAATGAATGTTACACTACAATCAATTTACGAACAAAACAAACAGATAGAACCTCACTACGTCGTTTGTTTAATGTCAAGGATGTTTTGTTTTTATATTGAAGTTTAATTTAATACGTATTTATGTTTTAGTAGCAGGTTTATGTCAATAGTAAATGACGAAGCTATATTAGCAACTTCGGACGCTTTTGGGTTGGCTATGGATGAATGCTAGTGGTAATACTTCGAAAGGCATGTTAAGTCGTCGGTCCAGTTTCGTATGACGTGCATTTGTATTCCCAACACAATCGCCATCTATGTATGTAAAAGTATTCAATGAAGAATAAGACGTAACGTAAAAATATAAGCGTTCGCAGTTTCGCAATTATATCTATAGGATTTTACGTATAATCTCCATAATTATAAAATTTTACAACAAATAAAACAATTGATACATATGTAAATACTTCGATCAAATCCGTCCGAAAATTATCAAAACGAACAGTACTCCTTATTGTCTAAATACTACAGAGAACAATGTGATCGATTATTTCTCCAGTAGAATAAACAGTAATTTTCTTAATGAAATCGTGTTAGCTCTCGTAGCTCGACAAACTCACCTTATACCCAACTTATAAATCACTTCCGAGGATACCGAGCGACTATTTTGTTGAATGAAGAAATTCGGGGGTCCTTTTGTATCATTCCATTACAAACAGGCGGCATGGAAACAAAAGGTGCTAGCGAAAATTTCACAAGCAGTTTGTTCGTAAGTGCTCTTGCGCTTTGCAGATTCTCTTGATTCTTTTTATTTTTATTGTGACTCAAAGGCTCTCCACTCGAGTCAGGAATCTTGTGCGGAATAATATTTTTGTGAGGATTATTTGAATTTAGAACTTAGTCCTCCTACAAGAATAAGTGTTTTTTTGTACATGTCTATACGATTCAAGGTAAGCGTATTCTTTAATACACAAGAGAATCCAAAACAATGTTTTTTCATTTCGTCTGTTTGTCTGTATTGTATGCAGTTTTCAGCACTATATTGTGAAGGGCTTAACGTAACATTTAATGTTTTTTTCATTGAAACCTGTTAACAAATAAAGAAGTTATGTCAATCTATGTCATTCATTCAATAACTGCTAGGCGAAACGAAGTTGTCCGGGTCTGCTAAGCGTTAATAAAAATTCAAATACTACGAAAATTTGTCCAATAACATATTGTTATATCGTTATATAAGTAAACAGATACCGACAGTATAACATGTAACGCAATACGGATAATTTAACCTTATCTACATTTACTAAGAATCAATGTTAGGAAAACTTGTAAAAACAGTTGTCTCACAATAACAATGTACCGTAGTTAGCATCGTAGCAAGTGTCGTCATCGTAGATCTGTGTGGGAAAGTAACTTGCGATTCACAGATTTCTAATGTAAATATCAATAGACATAGGTACGTATATACTTTCCAACGTGTTTATACTTTCACCAAACTTCTGCCCAAAACTCACCTATTTATTGTCATATAAAACTTACAACCGCTATTATCAAATTAACTAGTCAATATTAAATAATCGTTTTAAATGCTAATTCTCGTTCTTTGTCCGGCCGGTGTTTCGTGTCGGAGAAATTACTATCGTTTCATATAAAATCAAATTAATGAAAAAGTGAAATTGAGTCGTTTATTAAAAATTCATGGGCTGAACTCTTACTTGTAAAGATTTATTAATATGAGTCGTTTAATTACCATACGTTCATAGTAATCTTTGAAAAATACAAATAATATTTATTCTTTAAATTATTGTCTTAAATTATCTTAATGCCTTTTCTTTTCTATTAGCTCGTCTTGTATTGTTTAACATACTTACAGAAAAATTTAAATGGTTGGCACTCTAAAGTCTAGTATACTGAATAATATACTGTAAGTTTTTTTACTGTCTACGGCTGTCTGCGTCCAGAATAAAAATAATTAAATAAACAAATTTACTTCTAGCAAGTCTGGCAACACCCATAGTTCTCAAGGAAAACTCGGTGTGGTAATAGAAGCCAGCTGTGAATAGTTAAAGGCCTCATTAAGGACAATTAAGGACATGGTTGTGCAACGATTGATGACCTAGTGTTACTTTACTTGTAACACATTCATTAGAACCTTACTATAGCTAACTTATAGTGAAATAAAAATACCAAGTATTCTTCTCTGTACCTATATAACTTTTCTTGTGGAGCCCACACGTGTTTTTTTATTTATTACATCAAATCATGCAACTTACAAATATTAAAGGCACCTTAACTTAGACTTTTTCAAAATGACGTCACGGTACGACATGTCGTGATATCACCGCCTAAACAGTGACGTGACGTGGAAAGAAAACATCGTAAAGATATTTACATAGTAATATATCAAAAAATTTACAATTACTTAAGAATTGATAAATAGTTATTTTTACGAATTAGTAAACGGGTTGCCGTAGAATATCGATATTGTAGTAGAATAGAAACGTGCGACTTTAAATCATAATATTTAAAGAACGCGGAAATTATTGTAGCTGTAGCTTGTCCAACATTATCCCAAACATGCTGACAATAAAACATACGAAGATGAAAATATGAAAATCATTAAAAGCTACATTACGATACAAATTAAAGCAATTCTTTGTTTTTCAATAATTTACTTTTGTTCTTCAATCGATCAAATGAGAATTTCAAGTGTTCATATATATTGGACCTTTAATACATCAAATTATTTAAAACTTCATAATTACCATAGCTATAAAGAACATTTAATCATACGTACAACTTTTGCATTCAATATCCATATGTTATCGCAATTAAATAGCCGGCAAAAATTTGTGTAACACGCATAGTTCTGTGCACATGACCCATATTTTGATGTCCAAATCAACAAGGACCATGTTATATGCGACTATAATGCAACCACATGAGTCATATTTAGTTCAAATCAACAATATGGACGATGTTATGTGTTACCATAACGCAACCACTAACGATAGCCGCTGTCGCCACTGTACTCAACCCTTGCGATATACTAAGATAATTATATTTTTGTGGTTACCACAACGCAGCGTCATAAAGTTACAGCAACAACACACGTAACCACTAATTGTCGACTTTTTGCCGTTGCAATATGGTTGTAGTACTGAATAAATTGTTAGGTAAACTAGCCATAACACTAATCCATATTTCAAAACTGGTTCAAACACTGGTTTATTCAAAACTTGATCACAAAAACTGATTTACAACATGTAATTATCTGCAAACATCTATTATAACACAATACATAGTTATTTACTTTTACAACCACAATAAAATAACAGTCTTGTAGACACCTCAATTGTGCTATAAGTAATTTTTTTAGGCAAGGTTTCTCAACTTGAAATCAGTTTTTACGTTAATAACCTTACGGGTAACATGACCAATATAGGAAGAGTTCGTTAACCATAGACTCTGTTTGAATTAGAACTGATAACTTGTGACAAAGTACTTGTACAAAGTTAAGCTGCCGACTCACGTATTTTGAAAGTCAAAATGAGTCAAACGACGACACCGCATGTAGTTTACTCTTTGACCTTCGATTAAAATACAACGTTGTAACATCATTATGCAATCCACGATGGTATAGTGCCGCCAACAAGTTTTCGCGTCATTATGTCTACAAGCTTCTAAAATAGACATTAGAATGGTTGAACTGGCATGTGTATCTTATTTCAGAGTTGTATATATTAAAATATGAATACATAGTGAGTAATCAATTACTGAGGAAACCTAGATTATACTTCGGCGCTTCTCTTATACGAAATGGTGGAGCGATTAGTAGCCAACCCAAGAATTGGAAGTTTTTGTTTCCCGACGACTTCCAATAGGGCTTAATAATTGACATCTATGATTACAACTGGGACCGACAGCTTAACGTGTCCTCCGAAGTACAGAAGCGCTCATGAAATTTTACCACTTTACCACTCGACATATGTAATGACCGCTAGAAAAAAGTCTTATTCTCATATTAAGTTTTTAAAATTTTTGGTATCAGTATTATTTTTTCACACTGAAAACAATACAATGTATCTGTTATTTTGTTTTCTTCATAAATGCATATTATTCGTGTTATTGAGATAATAACACTTTTTATGATTAAATCCATTTCACTTTTAAGTATATATGATTAGAATATTTTATTTATATTGCATTTTTCTTTTATACGTATATCGAGATCGATCTTATGTATATTTCACTAAATGTAAGTATCATCAATCATCACATTTCACAGTTCATCTGATCTGTATCATCTGAAGCGCAGCTGCGCGTTTGATGCGAAAATTTACGCCTCAATTATTTCATGAAACTGACGCATACAAATTGATAACTTTACAATTTTTTGCAAATCGCAATAAAAGTATGTAATATTAATCAATATAAATTGATTTATAATGTTGGTATGATCTTTCTCTAAAGACTGCTTGGCTAGCTACCATCTACTTATTTGAACCAAATGATTCGTGTTTATCGTGTATGAACTCAAGGTTTAAGAACCACGTTTGGTTTTTTTCTCTTTTCTTTTTAACCGACTTCAAAAAAAGAATTAAATTCTCAATTTATCTGTACTTTTTATTTTTATATACTTTTACTGGGTGTACTAATTTGAGTGATTCCTTTTGTATTCGGTGCCAGTTACTTTAATTGAGGCACCTGCAAAGACACCTACTTCCTAAGCAATTTCCCTCATCAAATTACTTTATCCCTTTTGAAGGCGATTTTCCTTTTTCGTCAAAATATTTTTTCAGCTTTGGTATTGATGATGTATGTACTATGGGCCAAATTGATTCATGACCCACCATATGCTTATTTTCCTCCAGCCATTCAAACGCAATTAGGTCGAAATTTACCTAAACATTTGTTGTCTTGGAAACCGACTTGTTATTATTTTATACGACACTGACAGTTACTGATTTCAATGACCTTGCTTTCTTTATAAATATCCTTATTGTCTTATATTGGTAAAGTATATATAAAACGTCGTAAGTGCAACGCCACGTCCGACAAGAAAACGAATTTGTCTTTGCCAAAATTACAAACGAACTGTCAGCAAGGTGGGTCACGAATCAAATGGTTCGATAGTACATATAACGCACTATAGCTTATCCCTGACGTTTTTTAAATATTCACGATCTACTCAAATAGACAGACAATTCAGAAGTACAGTTTTAATAAATCAGTAATTTTTGTTTTTCTTGTGAAACTAATTTTAAAACTTATTGTAACTCTAAAATTAGTATAGGTAAGATCAGAAAATATGTCATGAACAGAATATATTTCAAGAATAACACCTATTGTTGTACTGAAAAGAAAACAGCGTACCTAATTCCTATTCGCGAGTGTACAAATGAAATAAGTACCTATTGTTTTATTCATACGACTACCTAAATATTTTGCCACTATGAAAGAAAACTTAAAATTCATACGCGTGAATAAATCAGTTGTTATGAGTTCTAAATGAGGAGATTTAAGTTGTAACGTTTTACTAAATATGTTTGGTATATACCTACACGTATGTTGTAATTAAATGAATTCGTTCTAAGTTTTGATATAATTTCACATCAAAACTTGCTTTTTAATTTTATATTACAAATCTAATAATATCAACACACTAAAGATAGTTTGAAATGAACTGATGTTTTAGCTGTAGTTATAGTATAAGATAATCAAAGAAAAAGCAAGTTTTCCTTATAACCCATACGTCTACAATCCTAGAATGAAGAATATTCCAAAGTGTCTGTTGAAATTAAGGAAAAATGTTTAGTGATATTTATTAAAAACACCAAGTTTACTGTTAAATGTAATAACTTAATAAGTCTGTATATAGCTTATAGCTTCACGTTTTTGTGCTTCGAAGGGGATGTTACGCCGCCGTTCCCGGTTGTTATCGTAAATAGAAGTCGTCAAACCATGTCGGAGGCCTTCAGTCGGCGTATAAGTTTCCGACACATGGATTGACCACGAACCCTACCACCAATCAGCACTGAAGCAGCGTGATGAGCAGAGACCCGTCCCAGTAGTGGGCAATTATTGGATTGAATGCAAATCTTTATATAAACAATTACTCCTTGCGTATATGTTACTGAATCGTAGGACAGTTGCTGACCATATTTTTCAGAGAGAGGTTTAGATTCGCAAAAAAATTAATTAAACCGTTTTTTTTTATTTAAGTAATTTACCTATCTATCTTTGTTGTACGAGCTTCAAATTTAAAATTCAAATTAAACAAATGAGCGTCTTCCGCACATACACCACACACAACGTCTCAACCAGTACTCAGTCATTCGTCTCTTTATCTCATTCACCTATGCAATCATATCAATCACTCTTACAAATTCAAACTCACTCAATACGTTTCCTTCCACGCATCTTACATTCTGTTTAAGACAAACAATTTTATTTAAAATGACATCCTACATAAATAATTTATAAGACAATCTGATAGTTCAGTTCAATATGTAGACAAAAGGGACAAAAGGGTTCTCGAAATCCAATTTTGTAAATCAAGGTGACGAACAGACGTAACATTCTTTCCTTCACATATTAAAATTTCAGTAACGCTGACACTGTTTTACTATACATATCTACACGAATAAGCACTTTATTCATACAGTAAGGTGTTTTAAGACAACGTATCCAAGGGTTAAATTTACTTCATTTTTGCTCCACTATAATACATGGGTCTTATTTGATAGTTAAGAATATTTGTTGATTATTATGTAACAAAGTACGATGTCATAAAACTATGTAACCAGCGGATGGTTAACTGTCATCCTTGGCTGAATACGACGTCACCAAGAACGAACAGAGAAAATAAATAGGTTTCCAGTCGGAACGCAATGAATCATTTAGCGGCTGATTCAACGATAGTAGTACCTAAGGGGGAGGTTTTATAGAAAGATAATAATACTAGTAACGACATTAATGACCTACTCATAATATTTATAATATAGTTCTTATCCATCCATTCATCAGCCTTTGGACGTCCACTTCTCGGTATGCCCAGGTATGGCCTTGTATGCCAGGCCTCCCCTAATTTTCACCACTTTGACTGGTCTTTTTCAGATTATCAGTCCATCTGAGCGAGGAGCGTTCCACTCTCTATTTTCCAAGACGTTTTCGGCCTTTGGGAACCTTTCTTCCCTATCGCTTGTTGGTCCTTCGAGTCATGTAGCTAGCCCATTGCTACGTAATATAATTTGTTGGGATTTGTGTTAGTGTTTTTGGCCACAAATAAGAACTACTAGCGCGTATTAAGTAGACAAATCACACCCAAAAGGCCCAACTTAATGCGTGTAAAATTTTTGTTTGATCTTTGAAAATCTGTGATATTTCACGTCTATTTCGTCTACAACATTTCATTTCAAACCTGTCCTTACACAATAGAAAAGATAATTCTATTTTTGAAAGCTTTCATTCGAGCGCACGGGACGTTGCTCTCTCAATGATCAAAGTTGGAACAAACAGCGTTCTAAGTTAACACCGAAATTTCTCATATACTTTCAAGTCACGTTTGTCGAGCATTAAAAATTATGATCAAGTTTGGGGACGACACTATCGTTACAGCGCAAACGGTCGCGTGTGGCCTTAGCACAACCGAGAGATAGCGGTATTAAACACAAACAAGAACTTCCTTTGCACGGAACCTTATCTCCGATACCAGTCGCTTCTATCTCTAGCAGGTGTACTCTCGAGAATATAATGATCTTATATAGGCTGATTATTAAACGTTACTTTTAAAAGTTTAGCGGGAAGATATAAATGTTAAACTTGATATATAAGAAGTTAATACTTCAAGGAACCTTGTTTACAATATCAGTAACTATTTTACCACAGGTTAATTATTTTGAGTATGAATATTGAACATAGGTCAACTAATATGATTTACAAAACTTGTTTTATCTAGTGATTATAAAAATAATAAATAACGAAAATAATTTAAATAAATATTAAATTTTGATCCCCTTTAATATCTATTAAAAATCAGTATTAAAAAAATCTTAACAGATGAAATACACATATACCTGAAAGACTTTATACTCTATGTTACAAAATGTACCACGCACACAAACAAAAGCGGTCAAAGGCCTCGTTGAAAACATCGAGGCTTGAAACTCATCGATTAGTAGTAATTAGTGAATAACACAAATGAAAACCAAACAACATATACAAATCATGCTAATATTAGTTTCACTCCATTATTCAAAGCCTGTTTATTGAGGCCCATTCAAATAGTTTTAAATAATTTCGCAAATAGTTAGCATAAGAGTGGCAGGGACATACCAAGGTCCTATATAAGCCATTATTATGCTAATGTCCGTATTTTATTACACTTTGTCATTTACACTTTGCCTGACATTTTCATTTCCTAGAACATTCATATGTTATGTCGTAATTTACCTTCATTCTTTTTTATGAACGTGAATTTTGTACGTTCAAAGGTTACATAAAAACGTATTTGAGGCGTAACAGCAACTGGAGATGGTAGAGTTTTAGCACCTCTTAACATTTTATTGAGGCCCGTTTCAAAATGTTGTTTTGTACAAAATGAAAGTAAGACATATTATGAATGTTCATTAATAAAGGGTTCGGTTTGAGAACAACACACGTGCCAAATTTGTACCTGGCGAAGGCGAACGCGCTTTGAACGTTGGCGCGATCATGACGGGTTCTGTAAATCACAATCAAATTCATGAAATATATTGTCAACAAAATATATACCAATGTTTATTCTACAGTTTATTACTGACTATTAAGTAGTTACGTAAGTCTTCCTAATCTCAACGTTACATCGCGAAGTTAATCCGATATGTACCACTTATCTTTCACTAGACGTATTAGAAATTATTTTTCCTTTACCGTCATTCGAAATAATAATAATAAATAACGCCTCACACTCATAACCGCACTAGGATGCCCCGTGGGTGCAATGGGCAGAAAGACATACACACACCCAGACCGAAATTCACAGAAAAAAACAGAAATTCATTCAAATTTCCGCCTCGCTGGGGATCGAACCCAGGACCCTTCGTACGGCGATGGTAACCATTATGCCACACGGATCGTCAAATCTTGCGTATTAAAGAGTTCATCGTAATTATATCTAAGATATATTTTGCTAATCCTCAGTTTGCTACTCACGTTTTGAAACGATATAAACTCAACAGAAGGACAATGTTGATTAATACTGGTACTTAGGTACCGTTAACCTGGGTCAGAATTACTCTTATGGTAAAATATTAATATAAGAATGACTTTGACAAAACTTCTCTAACTGTTATCCTAAAAATAAATCCATTGTTTGAAAGTTGTCATATGGGTCAAAGTTAATCTTGTGGAAAAATATTAATATAAGTCATCAAAGTTCTCTAGGTGTTAACCTAAAAATAACCTTGGTTTGAAGGTTATTAGACGATTGACATAACTATTAGCCGCAAAATTAAAAGTATACATACTTTAGTTGTGCTTTGCAAACATTGTATTTTAATTTTATTTGTACATGTAAGGAATTAGTCATTAATCCTTATTTTTCCGAGCAATTTTCGATCCAATCGTCCTAGTCCCATAAATAAACACAGACCAAAATTTCTTATAAATAAAAAACTATAATGCTGAGTGTCCGTGATGAAAATAGTTTAAAATCATATACAACTATACATATTCGAAAGTACATTGTCACTTTACTTTCTTTCATATTCTTCATAAGTATACCAACAATTTTTTAATCAGTTCATAACAGGTACAGTTATCTTATTAAAGAAACCATGGATAGTAACTGGAAAAATTAATTTTAGAGCTTTACAATTATCCATAATAATTACAGTTCGTACAACCAGAATAATTATAATAGACATATGTAGTCTTAAATATGTATTTGATATAATAAATATACTTTCATCAATAAACATGTAATAAATTATATGACCAGAACATATGTCGTTGTTTCAACGTTTATTCAAGATATAATTTATTACACTAACGTATTAACTAACGTACCTATTGGATACTGCAGTTATATTTTCAACATGAATTAAAACATTAAAATGAAAACCATATGCGAATACCAAATGAAACGAGGAATCATACAATACATATTGGAATACATGACACTAATGAATACAGATCCTAATTACAAAACGGGGATAAAAAGTGTTCATTGCCTTACACACACAAAGACCTACATTAATGATAAGGAAACAACTGTCAGAGGTAAAGGATGTGGGTCATTCGAACGCGTTCGTCTATAGTACTCGTAGAATGGTGCCAAACCAATATTGAATTAACGCGTTCGGAATAATTGTGGAGAAAGCACACACATATACCTGGTTAGAATTAACAAACAATACTCTAATAAAACACTGTGTAGGAAATTGTATAGCGTTGCGTCATTTTTCTGTTCGATTTGTGTTTGCCTATCAATCAGTCATGGCTTAAACCAAGGTTACTGAGGAATACTCATCAAATGCGCTAGGAAAATCAAAAATTTATATATTCTTCATCAATGGAATTAAAGTCTATGTTCAAAGTTACATATACATTTATAATGAAAACACTTAAAATGTTGTATAGCAAACACGTACTTTTAAATGTTAAGAGATACGATATAAATATGTAAATTATTTCACTTGTATTCTGAACTGTGGTCTGAATTATGACGGTCTTTTAGCTTTACATTTTAAATTCACTTTTTAAATCTGGTGCTATTTTATATTTTTGTTACGTTATATTATGTAAGTTAAATAAGGTTTAATTTGCTCTTTACAGTACACTTGCTGCGAATGTTCAAAGTATTAAACAATTCAGAGTGTAGTAAGTTAACAGTCGACTTTGTTAATATATTACGTATATTGCTTCCTAAGGATTTTTGTATAGTTGTGAAGATACAATACATACTACGATATGACAAAATACATATGTATATGTATGTTATGTGAAAGTGAACTGAATTGACCATATACATATTTCCACGATCAGTAACTTAGTCACGTTATTATTGCACTATTTGTTATCTACAATCGTAAATCGAGTTGAAAGTAAACATGAATGTCTGTATGTCCATTATGGACTCCGAAATGGTAGAAAACAGAGATGTCTTTAGCAACTTTCTTCAGAATTCTCTGACGAGAAAATTGTATAATTAAAATAATATTGATCGGCTAAAAATATATCGATCGGACACATGGTGGTGGAATTAAGTCGAAAATGTTTATTTTTTACACACTTTTGAGAAAAACATAGACCAAATTCAATTTTCAATGTCTGAATTAAACGTATAACAATCGCAATGTAGTCTTATTTACATATCCATTAGCATTACGCGACACGTTTCATTTCTATGTAACGAATCGTTTACGTCACATCTACAAAACAAATACCGTCACAGCGTAATACTAGACAGAGCCGTTTCAGTTAAAGTAAAATAGTATTCGGATACGGTAGCTTGCCAGTACGAGTTGGCAACGGGTAGTCCATGAAATCGAATTGGCCCAAAGTCAGTGACAGAAATAAATAGGTTTACATCGCCCGGTGAAATGACTAACTGCGCTTTTGGTTTATAATAGCTTACAGGTACGATATCCGAGCGCTATCGATTCATTTATGGTCATTTGACGTCCGTCAAAGTTGTTATTTCTAACGTTATTATTTGATACTTGGACGTATTAAAGAATATACGATGAATGATAAATATAGTATGTGTGTCACTTGTATACTTTTAAACGTGGTATTCGTTTGGTGTACATGTTACATTAATACGTAAAATATGGTTTACTTCATCAATATGGATAAATGTGTGCATCCGAATCTAATTTTTAAGGATAGGCTTAGATGTACAATTGCAAAGCGTTTATGGCGAAGAATGAAGACACTGAAGATTTTCAGATCAGAGCTAATAAGTTTATATTACAAAGATTATATGTAATAGTTAATTTAATGATGTTATTAAATTACATAGATGTTTTTAAATAGTCATGATCTCTGATTTCGATGAGGTGCAATTTTTTCTTCAGCTGTTTAAACAATTGAGAACTATTTGACATTCGACACCTGCTAATTTTTTTTATACACGAAGATATTGACTAACAAAATTCTTACTACAACATACTTCAAATATAATCATTCGCTATTAACTATTAACTACTTGTCTTATAGTATATAGTTTTATATATTATAGTAATGACAATGATAACCTTACAGTCTATAACGCTATTTGACAGTAGTTTAGCAAGCGAGAGCAAGATTACATGTAAAGGAAATGTTTGTTCTTGAATTATAACAAATAAGTAAAATTGGAGCATCTATTTGTAATATTAAAATAACCGCTTTTTACTTAATGTGTATGTATGGATACACGGTACATATATTAAATAACATTTTAAAAATTTTTGTTTTTGTCTGTCTGTTTGTTTTTCCCGCTAATCTCTGGAACGTCTGTACTCATTTTGATGGTGTAAAAGAAGTAACTTAGGCTACTTTGTTTTAGTAAGTTATCATAAATTTTGCGAACTTAACAATAACTTTTTTGTTAAATTCCACACGAACGACTTAAGGCAAGTTAATATTTGCTTATACTCAAATCACCTGCAACACACGGATATCCATTGCGGGATAATAAGAGCTCATAAGAGTTTATTGCCTTTTTATACATGAGTTAACAATCATTAAATAAGGACGTTTTGTAACTATATTATATAACACACATAAAGTGAATAAAAATCCAAAACAAGTATGTGATTTACAAGCTGGGAGCGGTGACACACATGACTGGGTGCACAGGCGCAACAAATAGAGCCCAGATCCTGTGCTCTGTGTGAAAGAGCCGCACCCATCGCCACATACAATCGTCGGTTGGCCCTTATTTTATACGTATTGTGTCATTTCTCAAAATGATTACCTATTCCACTACAGTATTATATAAAAGAGGGAAATGTCGCAATTTACGCTGCGACCTTTTATCAAGTGGGCGTTGCTATAGTAACCGTAGCTAGATTTTGACCGGTTGCTCAAATCAAATCATAAGTTAATAAATTAAAATGATGACTTCAATCAATCTATTTGAGTCAGATGATTCGTTCGGCTGGGGAGTTCAGAACTAGTTGCACCTTTTTCCTGTATTATCTTGGGTGACAATGCATTACATATACATACAAATATTCACGTCTCTTTCCCTTTGAGGTAGGCAGAGACCACTTCCTTCCATTTGCTACGATTCTGACAAACTTCTCTCGCTTCATCAATTTTCATCACTCTTTTCATACATGCTTCCGGTTTAGGAAGCTTACCTGACCTTTCTTCAGGAAGTCTTCTACCTGATTGTAAAAGGTCCTTCGTGGTCTTCCCCTTCCAGCATTTCCATTCACCTTCGCCTCATAAATTTGCCTTGTTAATCTTCTGTCACCCATTCTCTCTACATGATTACAGCTCATTCGTGATGCTTTTTATGTTGCATGAACGGTGGTGACCACTTACTATCACGTGGCTTGTTTACTCGTTTATGGGCTTTGGATTAAAAAAAAATACTGTAGATTCATCTACCTCATATGACATATATGTAAATAATATTTAATCTTAAAATAATATTGAATATTACTTCTGTAACAATAAATAGCATTTTTTAATACCCAAGTCCTCTTTGTTTACTTCAAAACAGTTAATATAGCAATCATATTCATTTTTTCTGACAAGATAATAAATAAACAAATAATTAATAGTGTTCCACTCGTACAAGTTTTTGTCCCAAACATGATTTATGTTTTAAGTAAAAACGCTTACAGAAAAAGCCACAAATCTTCTAGAGCAATTTAACGTAATCCGCACAAGACATCTATCTCACAAAGATAGATTACCGATTTTATTGTGGGTGTATTTAAATTGCATTTCCATGAAGAATACGGCCACGGTCAAAGTCTGCTACCCATATTTATCGCTATAAGAAAGATTAGCTTGATAACTTATTTTACGAAACCGTTTGTTCGTATTTCGTAACAGTCCGTTGAAAATTTCCAAGTAGTTGTATGACGTAATATGAGCAACGTTCGTCGGAATGAATGAGAGTTGAATCATTACTACAATTAGGCTAATTTAAGCGTGCTGTTAAAACACGTGCGCCACTGCTAGATCCTGGAGTAGTTTAAATTCCCCTACAGTTTAGTATTCCCCGCAACAAATAGCAGTTACAGTTTAAATTTTATTGTGCCGAGTTGACGGGAACACAAATTTACATAAAGTTAAGACTTAAGCAACATAACGACTAAATAGTTGAGAAACTCTGTTGTATTCGGGAAGATTGTTCGATTAGTTAATTACGAAGTTGAAAATGCTTTACAGTTCCTCAAATAATGTCAAAGCATTCAGACTCCATTTTAAGTTAGAAAATGTAAAAATGCAATTTAAAATACATTTATTTTAGCACTTTGCGCACATTACTTTAATAGAAATTCCTTTGTGGGGTAAGCTCATTCATTCTGTGAATCGTAATTCCGTATAATTGATATTAAACTACTGGCAAAAGCTATAAAAGTTGCCCTGCAGCTCTCGCCGTCGTTTTAATACCGCCATTAATAAATATTAGTCATGTAATTAAATACAGTGTTCGTTTACACGTAATGAAACAGACTAGGTAGTGCGTCATATATCTGGAAATTTGTGTTTCAAAATAGAAAATAAATGCTAATAAATGAGCGAAATCATAGATAGATTCGAAAAACAACGATATCTTCATTAAAATGCCCAGTACAAAAGAAAACTACATCCGGAATTTATTTTGTAAATTTTTTACAAACATACGAGTAGGTACTCACCATTTTATTATGTATTTTGTAAATCGATGTTTCGACCGAGTTGCCTGAGTCGTGGTCACGGCTGCACTACGGTGGCGTAAAGAAACTTTTGACTGGATGACAGATGACACTGTCACTAACTGTCACTGTTTCTCTTCTCTAAGTCTACCTAGTTCATTTAGAACCGACTTCAAAAAAGGAGAAGTTTCTGAATTCATATTATTATGTTATTAGTTCATATTTTTCAGGTTATTTCGTAACATAACATTTACTGGGTGCACCGATTTTAATGATTCGAAAGGTGGTACTTGTTATGTGATCCCATAATAATTTGAGCGACATCTGACGAATAGTTTTTAAATTATCCTTAATAATGCGCATTTACTTGATGCGTATCACTTCGGAATCAGAATATTAAAATATACTTTATTCATAATTTAAGTTGATATTGTCTGTCTTCAACTGACAAAGTGATTAGTTCCTCGTATTATTATATTTTGTTCAACGTATTAAATTAAATATCAACTTAGAAAATATATATCGCGAGTACACGAATAATTGCAAATTGTACACAATTCACGATGAATTAACTTTAAAATCGCATATATTTTCAACCGTTAAGTATGCTGGGTACCCTTAGTTGCTCCATTATATTACTTTGCGCGACTTGCAGAGTGTACGAGATAATGTAATTAGGAAGTAGGATGTGCACACACGTATCTAATTACGGTGAGCTGTACAAATATCAAACTATGGTGTAGAATAGGAACACTATTACTTATGACACTATAATGGAGTTACTACTGCGACTATCTACATATCTATCTGCGACTATAGTATGATATTCTACTGCGACTACTAGAATATCATACTATGGTTTAGAATAGTAACACTATTACTTATGACACTATAACGGAGTTAATACTGCGACTGACAAGGATGTTAATGAATGGTTGAATGACGTTGGAGAATACATTTGGTAGCATATGTTTGTTCTCGGATGTTGATATTTGAATAGATCCAGGGCAACCGCTTCGGAAACGAATATGAGTTTGCAAGCATTTATTTATACAAATTTTATAAATGAATAAGCGCAAGAATATTTTTAGGATGCTCGTATCTATCAACAGGAGTTAAATACTGCTAATATCATGTAAATATAATAGGTAACGTTCAATCTAATTAGAACGGTAATAATTAGTGTTTGACTGAAAAAGCATATTTTGACCAGTAGATTTAGATCCATGAGAATTTTAGCAGGCGTTTCTCATATAGTATTGCATAGCATCACTAAGGACATATATTTGAAAATTCATCCAGTAAAGAGTAAAGAGTTTTTAAATAAATTTCCTTCAAATTACTTCACTTGAATTATTAAAAGTGTATTACAATTATTTTTGAAAATTCATTCCCTAAAGGGGTAAATAGAAATAAAAATCCAATATTTCCGCTGAAGATGCGGGCTGTTGCCTAACAATAAAATGAGGCTTACCATACGTACAGATTTTAGCAAGACTGTCCCGGTTTCGCTCATTGGTTCCGCAGTTTAGTCATTTGTCCCGGTTGTTATTCCGTTAAATGTTTTCTCGCAAAAAAACTATTATATAATAATTATGGCGTGAAGTTCAAATTTGATAAAGTAATTTTGAAACAAAGCTCGGTTACTTTCTACATTTACATGAAGAGAGGTAACGCTTTGGGATTTTGGTAAGCCTAAATATAATATGCTTACGTTCACTTCCCACACACTCTGGACCTTAAAACCACATTTAGGTACATTTCGTATCGGATTAAATGCTTTCAGAGAATTAGGGAGGAAAAATCATTAACAATTCAATTTACGGACCAATTTTCATATTAGAAAAGTGTCATTACGTCAGTACCATTCAAAGCGTCCTATATTCGATTCTGAGACCAAAAAATTTAAAAAATGAGTCTCAATTTTTGATCTCGGTTTCGGTGTGTGTTCTTTCTGTATTACCCATGATACCCACGACTTAGAAAAACCTAGTGTGAGGCTATGAGTTTATAGACTTATTATTATTTATTTACATTGTCTTAGTTGGCTTAGCTGCTTCTTGAATTATGCAATTTATATTTTGTACTAGAATACAGATATAGCTGAAGAGTGAACATTTAGAAAGCAATGAGTTTCTTGCTTTTTTCAGAGCTGACAAACGTAAACGCGCCACCTGGTGGAAAGTGGTGTCTATCCCTTATGAAAAACACCGGAGAGGTTAAAAATGCAATGTCGGCCGACCTGATCTTGTTCATAGTTCTTAATTATACTTTTATTAGTCTTAATTTGCGAATATATATCATCTGAATCTCTACTTGTATTAAAGTAAAAGAACTTTTCGTTTTAACAAACATTTTCAAAAATATTTTTATACCAAATTCATGGAGTTCTTAGTAATCCGACATTATTTTAATGGCGCCCGCTACATTTTAACAGCTGATTATAATATCCTTCGTTTGAAGCAACGGTCATATCATTATAATACAGGCAAAATTAAAAGAACTTTTACATGTATTTTTTTGTATGACTCGGAATACTGCTATACAGAATGTATAGGTTGTGGTAGTTTTTACTTGTTGCGAAGAAGTTAATGGTATCTCGTGATTTACTTCATTTAGATGATGTACATATGTGAAGCTGTAGTGGAGAGTAACAACTCACGTAGGCCGTTTTTGCACCCTGTTTTACTTCAAAGTCTGTCATTATGCATAATTATTCTGCATGCGTGCGCTTTGTAACGTCCTCCTGCTATGTTTTGTACCGACCCTCTTGGATTCAGCGTTTTCTAAGGAGATACGGATAACAAGTGAATTTCAAAAGGAAATTTCTTTAAAAAGTTCAAGTTTCAAAGGGAATGCTCATAGTGAACTAAATGTACTAGATACCAACTAAACCTAAGCCATGATACTGATTCACAAATGGGGTCCGTCCGTTCAGTGACGTCACTATCAAAATGGAATCGACACCAAAAGAAAACTTATCTTTTATCAAAATACTATCTATCTATCTGTCGTTTCACATTATAGAACATTTGACAAGAAATGTCGTTATAACTTTTACACAGCGAAATACCCTGCATGTAGTGGTATAAATTTTATGTTCACTTTGTAGTTTTTGCAATGAAAGGGGGAAAAAAAATATTTGTTCTTATTTATAAGTGTTTGTATTGTACTCGTAAAATCTTCATTAACGATTCACAGTGATAAAACGATCGTTTTTCAAATAAAACGAAATATGTACGTTCTATTAATATTTTTTTATTAGAAGTCTCTTCATCACGCTCTTCACATTTCATAGTGTCATTCTTATTTTTTATTACTGACATTGGCCTACCATTTGTCACGAACAGAAGTAAATGGCTAACTTCTAATAAAATTACAATAAGATAATTGTAACGCTACGTGGAAATATTCAATCAACTTAAGATATGTATTTATGTCATATTATTTAGAAAGACATTTTCCTAGGAGGCATACATTTAAAGTGCTTCAGAAAAATACATAAGTACTACAAATGAGTCACATAGTTACTTGACAAGATAGTACAATTCCGTAAAAGGGAGTACATAAGCAAGTGTACCAAATATGTCTGCTAATGTTGATTTATGGCCAGGAGTACGAGTAATAAACTGACTTGATGATTACACGGTCTGCATTGAACAAATCAGTATTAAACAAAAAAATAATAGCTTTAGCTTATCATACATTTAATAACGGTTAATAGGAATATATTTTTTTATAAATAGCATATAAATGAGAAGACGACTCAAATTATGGTAAGTATTCGTTATCCTAGGACATCAGGAATATCAAAGGCATTACTGATACTTTGCAAAAACGAAAAGAAAGAAAGAAAGGCTCAAGATAGAACCAACAAAGATAAAACATGATGAATCGTTTGGAAGCAGATTCAAGCAAAAGTGGTAACAAATCAGACGGGCTGTTTGGAAAGATACTAGAAATAATATTAATTCCAATATATACTCATATAAACGAACAATTAATAGTATGTGCCGAAATAAGGCTTAACAATGTTTCATATTGATACGAACATAATAAACGCATAGTCCAATACATCGGCGTAATTAAAATCCTTTTACAGAACTCCCATACTACATTATAGCTTTCATTCCACGGGAAGCGATCCATTTTCCGGGATGAAATGAATCCCAACCTATTTAGCCGAGATATAAGTCACAAATATCAAGTATTAACGTCCATTTGATTGACATAATGATAACAAAGCGTAACTTCATTAAACTACAGAAAATTAGTCTCGTAATGGTAATAATTAAGTGTATAATGCTTTGAGTACTAAAAACATACTATTACCACATACTATTTCTTACGACTCGAAAACCACATAAGTAATCGAGAGACAAAGTGAGTAATCGATAATCGAGCCCAAATTACCCTGACCGGCGATTTTAATAGAAGTCTTAAGTGTCTTAACAGCCGTTCACTACAAAGGTTGTCTACATACCTACATAAAAGTTTACCTCGTTCAGTATAAAAGGAAATATTATATAAAACGAAGATTGTTGGAGTTTAGCCGATTAATAAAGAACCTCGTCGAAGGCAATCCAGCCAGATGGAATGCTAATTATCCGATTAGTTCAGTCAATCGCGGCGCGTAATTAATGAGTAGATATTTAAGAGAAAAAAATAAAATGGAGAACGTAATGCACCTAAAAAATATTATTTACACTAAAAGTACCTATGTCTATAATTTCTAAAGATGGTAAAAATTAAGTAATTCAAGTGTTGATAGAAAATATTTTTACACGCCTACACTATAATAAATGAGAGTTTCTGCCGGGTTATTCGATCGCCCACGTGGTTATTTCGTGTATTTAGGTAACATAGACTATGATATTTGTGATGCCAAATATAGCTGTTTAAAAATATTGAGTTTATTATATTCAGAGGCATTTACTTTGTTGATCACCGGTAATCATAAGAATTGGAATGTATTTTCGATTCAGGTATTATCGGACATAGAAATGAATCACGCATTTCAACTTAAATATACTGAAACATAAATAAATTAAAAATTAAAAACATAGTCATATCTTATTTAATTAGATACATCGGCAACGAAACCTTGTAAAATATTCGTTAATATTTTATATTTAAAACTTTAACATTATAGTTATATTTCTAACGAAAAAAGCGTGAATATTGCTCCACTAATGACTTGACGACAATAAATTATCATCTAAGAAAAGATATACTCTTACGTATGGGATGTATGAATAAACAGCTTAACTCATCAATCGTCATAATATATTACACAAAGATATTATGTTTTTCAGAAGGTACATCTTTGCGCAGGCGTTGCTAAAATGCCACGTTCAATATCGCCGATTTACAATTAAATAGACACAATACTGGAGCGAAGGTTACACGGGGTGCAACCCGGAGGGGGGGGCTGTTCCTGACCCAGATGTGTCGTGACCATCTTGAGCCACGGCCCACGGCCCGCATATTTGGATAATAAAACCATCAACATCGTTACCTAATCTACTGATGTATCAAAATAAAAAAAAACTTTTTAACTGACGTTATGTACGAATCTACATAACAAGCAAGTAAGAAAAGAGTTGCTCGTATCAATTTGCGAGGACTTTGATCTGTTTAATCTGATCTGTTAAATCAAGAACAGTAGCTGTAATAAGTTCCCAAAAAACTTATGATTTAAAAAAATCTACTAATGTATAACGCAAACACGCATAATATCATTAACCTTATGAAATAAAACCCAAAATAGACACTTAAGTAACGAAATAAAATTGACTTAAAATAAAAAAAAAAATACAATAATCCATAGACTAATAGTTTTTCGTATCAAATAGCGGAAACTATTTTTTGACTCATAAATAAAAACTGCTATTGTATAATTTTAATAAAAATGAATCCATTTAAAGGAGAAACAAGCCGAGGAAACAAATCAGTTAGCCAGGGATTGGTTCGTCAGATATTACGTGTAAAATTTATGTCTATAGAATAACTAGACCAAAAAATATCTATTAACGACTGACGTTTATGACATTAACTTATCATTAAAATTAGGAAGTTTTTCATAATAATAGTAATGTGGATCATGTGTAATGTAATGTGTATGAAAGACTTAATTGATTCAAATGAATTATATTGCTTTTGTATTAAAAAGAGAATAATAATATAATTCTCTAAACATAGATAATGCTTTTAGTACTAAGTTCGCATTTAATATATTGATACAAAAATGTTTATGATATAAATAGTCATGTCACAAAAAGTCACGAATGGTAACGCAATTTAGGTGAATAAATTTTTTAGGTTTGAAACATTTTTTTACAAACCTAGACTGTAAAGGATTATAATTTATATTAGTCAACGCAAAAGCTCGTGTTGAGCGCAAGTGAATGAAACTCGACCAAGTAATAAAATTGTACTTAGCTGAATAACTCTACAAAGAGCTCTCATTTCATTGAAAGTAATCAACGTTATCGTTAGAGATAAGCAACGTGGCGATCGTGGTTACTTTGCGATCGTGGTATACGGCTCTAATTAGAAAATTATCCGCGGTCCGGTTAAAGGATTTACTTGGGCTAATAAATTATAGTGCGTTGAAAATTTGAAATAGGTATGCAGACTATTTCACTATATTCACAGTCTTTATTTATTTTACGCGTGGCGTAATGGTTGACTTTACGAAGCACTGTCAGAAGGGACCTGGGTTCGATTCCCAGGGCAGAATTTTAAAATAAATAACGCCACACACTCATAGCCCCACACTAGGATACCGCGTGTCGTAGGTGTCATGGATAACGCAGAAAGACAATTACACACACACCCAGACCGAGAATAGAAATTTAAACTCATCATTCAAATTTCGGCCTCGCTGGGAATCGAACCCAGGACCCTTCGAACGGCGCGGCGGTCCGGCGCGGCGGCGTAGTGACAACTAAATTAAATAACTTGATCTAAATGATTTTAATTTTCAAATTAAGTAAATAACAGTACATAAATCTCACGACACGAATTTATATCATGTAAATTGTCTAATGATTTTGTAAGTTGATAGTAAAACTTTTTAAGGAAAAGTTTTTTTTTTCTTTTTAGGGCATTCAAATAAAAGCTTGTTTTTCTTTTAATTTACTTATTTACTCAGTATGGTTTTTACAGCAAAGTTACTATAACTGCCTTTATATAACAGTTTTCGAACTAACCATAGTCCGTCTGATAAACGAGGTATAAAGATCAATATCGTTTATAAACATGAATTATCTTAGGATATTTTTTACTATCATTTTAATATTAATCACGTTTTTGTATATAGTACTACGATTATAATTTGCCGATATAACAGTATAGTAAATCGAAAACTAGTGTAGTAAGCGATAAGTTATTTGTTGCGAACATTGAATTCCATGTTCTTATCAATAAGTCATTACTCTAGACTTCGTGTAATTTCCTTTTTTATTAATAACATACTAACACATATTTTAATTTACATTATTATTCTGTCAGTGTAAGTTACTGAACTACTTCTTTAATTGAACCGAATGATGTGTTTTATGTTTCTTTAAGTGTAATCGAGAGTAGTAGAGATCCACCATTGTATAATTGTATTCTATAAATGGTTTCTTTGTCATTTAATTATTTTTTTACTGTTCATATTTAAGTTGATGGTTACTTGAAGTACTATAACTACACCACATCTCAATGATAAAAATACTTAAATCAATGGTTATTTATGAAAACCTTATAAAAATATCACGGTACAAATGGCGAGCTTAATGAATTCTCTACCAGTTATTATGCATCTGCAACTTCTTGACGCTGAATTGTTAACATGATTATGATTATTCCACAAATGTCCTTGCAATATGGCTTAATATAAAAGCAAATAACGACTTTATAACCTAGTTAGTAAAGACTCTGTGTGCTATGAGGTATTGATTTCGATTCCCGGACTTAGCAGTCATTTACGTAAGTTTTCGGGCCATGGGTATTAGTGATATATTATTTATGTTGTCTATAACTAGTGTATATATTCGTGTAATTTTTTTACATGAAAAAGGTTAATGCTTGACATCAACCCCACTCTAAGGTTAAATGTGGTGGACGCACTAACTTATTAACAGCCCATTCTCTCTCCACTTGAATACTCCCACATCTTAAGTAACTGGGAACATCGACGCAGGCAATCTATTCCAATCCTTCGCGCTATAGTAATGACAGCGTTAGTTTAATAGATGGGTTGAGTATGATGTCGCCCTTATCGTTCAATCGAATGTGATCCATGTAAACTATGCGTTTTCACACAAATCGACCGCCCACGCTGTTAGCGTTGTTATGTGGTTGTAACGCGGTGTAGGTTAGTACGTGTGAATAGACACTAATGACATGGACGTCACAACCCAAATATTTTTAAATGATATTCATACAAGCACGAACTACTACTATATATGGTAGAAGTAATGCTCAGAGAATATTTTGAGTGTAAGGTGTTGTGATATTGTAGCGTACCGGCACCATAATCGCGCTGAACTATTCAAATACCGATCGATTAAGCATTAAGACTTACTCCTTTCATTCCAGAGCACAAAATATCAAGAATATATTTTATATTGACCTATAATAAGGAAAAATTGGCTTCCTATCGGAACTGTCCTACAAATACAATAAATTTTTAACAAACATTCATTACTTATAATCTTAATATCAATTATTTCTTGAATAGTTGTCAAACAAAAATTATGAATGAACATGTAACCGAATTAAAAATATTATGTATACGAAGCGCAAATTAAGATTTGTATGATTTTAATTTTGCCGGATTGTACTGATATCAACTTAGTTTTGATAACAAACGAGAAATTAAATCACAGGATAACACTTCATATGTAGTCAAATTGATCCTAAATTCTGGAGACAAAAATCACATCAGCGTTTCTGTAATCGGGAAACATTTTAACCTGTTGCCACCGGTTATTATTATTGAAAAATATAAACTTTAGCTTTCGCAAACTGTAAAATATAAACATATTGAGTATTCAGAGAGCTCCATAAAGTTACACTAAGCCATGTAACCGTTTAATTAAGAACAACGTGAATTATTAGTCCCTACCTTAAGTTCAACAGTTAGTTGTAGTATTATATAATGTATATTACAGCAAACGGTTCGGAGTCAGTAGGGCCTTGTAGTTAGTTATATAAAGGAAGAAAAGGGTACAGATTGGCCCCAGTGTCGACAATTAGAGATAATTTTCATGTCGGTATAGAACGCAGCATCCATAATCTAGTAATTATCTTGATTAAATAATTTAAATGTAAAAAAATATTATTATGTTAATTTCAAACTACTTCATACTAAATTTTAATTCATCGATGACCCTCGTGGCGTAATGGTTACCACCCTGTGGCGCCGGACCGCCGTTCGAAAGGTCCTGGGTTCGATTCCGAGCGAGGCGGAAACTGTTGGCCATAACCGGGTAGATCTTTTTTTTTTTTTTTTTTTGTTGACGAGGGGGAAACCTTCAAAAGGTACCCAGTGCCGTGGGAGCGGCACGGGGTTAT
>DWJN01000233.1:0-27716 GCA_018248895.1 Carystus phorcus
GACTTTTATTTAGGACTTTTAGAGGGGAACAATATTGTAATACATGATTTTTGAGAAATTTTCACGGTTTACTTAGCGCATGCAAGAAAAGTTCAAAATTTTGCTGTTTTCGCAATATTTTTTTATTGCTGCTACTCTCCAACTCACCTTAGCGTGATGTTTTTAGCCTATAGCCTTCCTCGATAAATGGACTACCTTACACTAAAAGAAATTTCCATATCGGTCCAGTAGTTTCTGAGAGTAACGCGTTCAAACAATCAAACAAACAAACTCTTCAGCTTTATATTATTATGTATACAAGTATAGATAATTATAGATGTATATTTATTTTTCTATTGGGCTTTGTATTCCTTATTTCTTCATTGTTTGTTCTTATATTTAAAGAATATTACTTATCTAAACAAATTATAGATATCATCGCTATATCTAGCACCTTTAGAATAAATAGATTTACGTCAAAATTGTTTCTCACGCGGACAACTATGTTGCGTTATCAAGACTAGTAGCGGAGAAAACCAGTACGTTTTCCTATCAAAGGAAAATAACACTAAAAATATCGTGTTTACAGAAGTAGTTTTAAAAAGTTGCTATATAATAAAGACACTTCATAATCAAATACTATAAAACTCTTTGCCCTGACTTAAAGATAACCCACAGATTAAACCGCTGGTCGTAGACTTTAAAATTCGAGGGTACGTTTGTCTTACTACTTACTACATAGTAGTGTAAAAAGAAAGGATTGTTTGAAATAATCTATACATATCTAAACAAACTTTTGACGAAGGTTTAGGTTAAAACTATATTAAGTTTTTAATCCTTCTACGCGCGGCTCTGCCCGCGTAGTAGTGGTTGCTAATAAAACAATATATATCGGAATTTTTATTATCAATTAATTATGTTGGAAGTGGGAAATCCTAAACTGTTAACCTCCACCGGTATCGTTTAAATTTGTTTTTAATTGATTTTTTTTTTGCGCCGGAACATGTTTCTGGATCAAGTCTAACATTCGCCTAGACCTTGTCGTCACTGTAATATACTTAATTGCATTGGTCAATTGGTCAAACGGTCAAGTTGATCGGGAAAACAAGGATTGTGCGCTTTCCCTGCTAACTAGGTGGGAGCTGGCGTATATAGTATACATATACCAATGTACTCTATGGAACTGGCAGATCCGCGCGGCGCACGCGTCCGCTCAACCCCTGCGCTCCGGGAACAGCGTCGCAACATTATTTACTATCAGTATATATGTATATACCAATGTATTCTATGATATCTACCGACATTGTTAATCGAGCGCAACGAAAACCTACGACTTATTTCCAAGTGAAAAACATAGCAAATGTTATTTTTGAAACTAGATCCTTTGTGAGTTGAAAGATATGGATATTCTAAGACTTCTAATGCAATAAAACAAAATTGGTCAAAATGTAGTACCGACTATATTAATTGCCGCAGTCGACTAGTTTGTTAGTAAAATACGGTACATACATAAAGTAAGCTTTATTGATATTGAAATTGACGCAGAAATCAAAATAAGTTTAACACTTACCGCCGCCGCGCCAGTTTTTGAAAGGCTGATAGACGAAAAATTTATTAATAAACTGTCAAATCTATCGCCAAATGTCAAAACAGCTGATAACAAACTGTCAAAATTTACATGGAATCATTTGTCAAATGCGATTAGTTTCCTATTTATTATTATGTAATCAAGTTGACAAAGCTTCTAAGGTAACATGGCCTTTAATTCAACAATATTATGATAAGCCTTCCAGAAACAGCCAGTTAATACTCGGAAATTAAGTACCTACTCAGCACTGAATTATAAACTTCAAACTTCAAAAACTTCAATTTTCAATTATTTCATGTTTACCAATTTGTATTTTTTTAAAGTTGGTACTTTTATGTTAACTGATATTGAATGCGTTTTTTATATCATTCGTTTAAAATTGCTATTTTATTTCACAAGAAAAATCCGTAGGTGAGCCTCTCTTCTCATGACATTGTATTTGTCAATCCACTACAATAAACTAGGTAGCGAAAAGCTGGAGACCGAGAATGCTTTTACATTATATATTAGTGCAAGCGACATCTATTATCATCTTTCATAATCATTTACTAAGCGTTTGGAGCAAGCAGTACGTATGTTTGCGACACGTCAGTTTTACTACCTAGTTCAGACTGTTTTTGTTAGATGGCGCTACAATCGTCTGTATTTTTTTTACCTGGACGACCGGCGTGTAACAGTAACAGCGGCGCAAGCGTAGTTCAAATCCATCCGCCATATTCGTCGTGTCAGACGGAGTGCAGTGCACGGCTGTGACATGTTTTTTCGTAAACTGAATACAACTTATGACATCGAGTCGTAAATGGTGCTTGTTTTGTTTACAGAACAATAAAAGTATGCGATCCGATGGAGTCCCGAATGGACACTCGTGTCGCTTGTTGAATAATAAACGTGCAACGAACTGTGCATTCGTGTGTTTATGATAACAACATTAACTTTAATCCTCGATCGTGTATTGTTTTTATCCCTTGCTGGTGTAAAGTCGTCGGTATTATGCAAGATAACATAACAGTGACCTTCGCATTCGTGACCGTGCTCGAGGTGCTTTTTGAGGTTAAAATGCAGCTTGGATTTTAAGCTATTGCGCCGAGCCATCAGGTTAGTAAGACGTTCAGTTAATATTACTTTATCTGTCTGAAGTGCCGATTGTAGATAGCAAGTGTTTATCTTCTGCCCTACATACGACGAGTCGGCTTTTGCATTACATTTGTTATAATTTGAATTATATTAATTTCGCGTGCGCTTTCTATAATCGTTTTCTCTCAGCTGTAAATGATAACTGTGATGTTTTTAATATAAAAACTCTTCGTCTTTATGTGAAATTTGATTTTTATAAAAATAGGTGCAGTTTTCAGATACAATTTGAAAGTCCGCTGAAGTTTAAATTTTGAATGAACGTACACGTAAGTCTGATTGCGCGGTCGGTTGGCGCTTACCGCGCCGGCGGGAAGCGGGAATGCAACCTCACCGCGGGAAGTAAAAGGGACCAAACTAAAACAAGCTTCCCGAGGACGCGCCTCCGCTTATCCAAATACTTTATATAAGGCAATCCGTGCGCGGGAATGAGTTACCGTTGCTGAACTGCCACCTAAAGAAGTATCAGATGGTTTTAACTTCGTAGAAAAACCCTTGGAAAACAGCATATCGAATGTTCGAATTTCAAAAGATACCTTTTTCCATCTAACAGGCATATAGTGGTATCAATAAATACGTATCGTAAAATATCGATATTGGTAAGTTGCCAATTAGAATTAGAATTTAAGTCAATTAAACTGGTATCACCTATTTATAACATTGTTTTCATCATAATTTGGTCTGTTTATGTAATTAGCTGACAAACGCGCGGAATAGCTACCTGATGGTAAGTGGTCGCCGTCATCCATGAACATCGGACATGGATGCTTTGCCAACATACAAGAAAGAATGTATTGGCTCTCAAGTCCTAAGTCGGTATAAGTATCATTCAAGAAAGATGGCAGCTAGCCAAATAAACTTCTTGGAAAGAAGTATCTTTCCATTACTAGTAGCAACAATTAGAATTACTTAATAATATAGTCCTTATGTGAATCCCTACCATTGAGTGGGGCGGACTTCTGGTGCCTCTTACGAAACCCTGGTCTGCGTATATTGGATTGCGGATAGTATTCTATTCCGCTGTAGTACGGCCACAAATAGTTTTAATACTATAGTGCGTCAAATAATTATAAGCCTATGCCTCGGTATATATAGCCTAAGCCAAAGCCAATTTTATCTAGGTACGTCCGCCCCTAATCCACTGAGTTAATTATGTATAATCGTATAATCTTATTAGGTACCTAATAACGGCCTATCTACCAGAATATTAATAAGTATTACAATATTTAAGGGGCATTTGACAGGTTAGATAAGTTGTGTGGGCGAATGAACCTCGAACATCGACCATTACTCAATATCTATGATCATAAATGGTTCTGCGTTTTACTTATCTTTTGTTTGGATTTAGTTTTGTTAATGGGTCCGTGGGTGATAGAATTATTGTTCGGTTCGTTTGAGAAGAGACCACCAGAACACAATGAATCATAAAGATTCATTTCCGAACTCCTGAGGGAAGATTTCGCGTGATGTTAAATTCTCACCAGTAATAACTTGTATACACGGGGATGGGCCAAGAATTCATAAGGCAATGCTCGTTTCCAGGAGCAGCAATAAAAAATATTGCGAAATCGGCAAAATTTTGAGCTTTTGTTGCATGCGCTGAGTAAATGGTGAAAGTTACTCAAAAATCATGTATTACAAAATTGTTCCCCTCTAAAAGATCTAAATAGAAGTCCGCGATAGCATATGTCTAGCTTTTAAGGTTAACCCACTATAACAATTTTTATGGTTATAAAAATAGTTAAATAATAATTTATATAGCAAAACAAAGTTTGCTGGTTCATCTAGTCAGTATACATGTTGGGTAGATGGCGCCGAGGATGGCTATACGTATAACATAACACAAAGACTAATATTTTCCCAGCTAAAATAGACAAATCTCAAGATGTAAGGTACAGATGTTCTCAAACATGCGAAGTGCTATGACTATGTTTATTCAATGTATTGTTTAGAACGTGGCTGCGGCGACTTTTATGTCTGTTGCGACGTCGTGTCCAGAGTTCTTCGTCAACGTTATCTCCACATTCCTGACCAAGTCCGACATGGGCATCGGGACCATCGTGGGGTCAGCTATATTCAACGCGCTCGGTGTCGGCGCCGTGGGCGGCATGGCTGCCATCTTTGTGAGTTTAAAATAATTTAATCTATCTATATAAAACATAGTCGTGTTAGTTAAACTATTTATTACAATTCGTATCTAGGTAAATTTTCTTAATTTCGAAATGTTTAACTATTTTTAATTTTTTTTATATTATTCTTATATTCTTTTTTTAGCATCTCAGTTTACTTTGATGAACCGATTGTTTAATAATTTAATAATAATACAATTGCAGGTTTTAAGTGTAATAGGTTGTTAAGCCTTTCTTTTAAGTATAAAAATATGCCTGTGCCAGAATGACTCACTCTTCCACATCTATCCTAAACAATGAATAGCCTGTATAACATTAATACATATAAAACAACAAAATTTAATTTGAATTTATACATGTAAATTTAGGTTTAGTTAATATTGTTTATTCTTTGCTTTTTGTAGACTATACAAAGAATGCCCTAACGATATGTAACTTGAAGGTTATATTACTTGTTAACAGCCAATCCCGATAGAGAGGAGTGCGGTCACAAGAGACGTCCTCATATACATGGTGAACGTCAGCGTTCTGGTCGCCATCGTGTGGGACGGTCAGGTGGAGTGGTACGAGGCCCTGGTGCTCGGGATAATGTACATCCTCTACTTCGTGGTCATGTTCAACAGCTTAAAGATATTCCGGTGCTGCAGCTGGACTTTCGAGAAAGTCAGTAGACCGTGCAGGAAGCAAAAACTGGAGGGTAAGATGTAAGATTTGATGATGTAGATTTACTCACCTTTTTACTCTATAATGGATTCCAGGGCTACAGCTGCCCCTGCACCTGACCCCCCCCCCCCCCTCGCCTGACTATTGCCTGACTATACCTATTAACTTTGCCGTTGTTTTTCAAAACAGAATGTGTATAGTACATTGTTGTAAACTCTAGTACCACCATTTGTTTAAAGCTTTGCGCCGCCTTTCCAAGTATATTACCGTATATTGCAGTATATTACCGTAGCTACTTTTCAATTTAGAAAACAATGTAGTCAGTCTGTATCCAAATACAAATATACTTACTAACAATGTGAAAGATGAAAGCTGTCCTTGTGTTTAGGGTCCCACGCAGCAAGCAGAGGCTGTGGCGTCCCGGCGCGACGCATTCCTGCAGCGCTGGAGGGCGCTCAGCGGAGCCCTGCAGGCCTACAGGGACAACCTCAACGCCGCGCTACAAGTGCATTCCTTCAACAGGTACGAATGTTTGATCATTGTTAACTAACTATACCTCTTGATTTAAACTGTGAAGTATACGACAAAAAAAACTTGACTACGATGTTCACGCACACAAACATTGATACGCATGTATGTACGTGCTAAGACCAAGCAGCACCTTTCACAATCAGGTAGAAGACGTCCTGAAGAAAGGTCAGGTGAGAAGCCTCCTCAACGGGCGAGCATGTATGAAAAGAGTGATGAAAGATGAAGCGAGAGAAGTATGTCAGAATCGTAGCAAGTGGAAGGAAGTGGTCTCTGTCTATACCGAAGGAAAATGGTGTGATCTTATGTATCTACATGCTAACGTGCTCACATAAGTATTTCTATAAGCAACTATTTGGACACATTGAAATAAACAGCCATAGGTGTTTCTGCTTAAATTATTAATTCGGATTAAGTGTGTAATTAGTAAAGGTATTGTTTAAAATATGTGCTGTTTTTTTTACATTTTTAGTGGTTTTTTTCGCTTTATAAGATAGCTTTCCGTATCGGAGGGAGATGTGAAATATTTGACGTTTATAAGTGTAAATTAATAAATAACTACGTGCAACAAGTGATTTGGGCATTAATATCACACATCTTTATACTAGCTAAACCCTGTATTAAAAATATATATAACACAGATCCAAAATGTTCGAAATGCCAATGTTTCGACACTAAGGTTGTCTGGTAGGGACACCTTTGCACTTGATACCATTTCAATGTAACTATTATACTGTTGGTGTACAATAAACAGTAATAATTCTAATAAACGTCACGTTACAGAGACGTGGAGGACACGGCGGAGCGCATCGCCCAGAAGGCGGCGATCTTCAGCAGCACGGAGCGGGGCCGGGACCTGGCGGCGGGCGAGGAGCTGCGGCGGAGGCACCTGGCGCGGGCCGCGGAGGCCGGCGCCGTGGGGAGCCGCCTCGAGGCGCTCCGGGCCGAGGGAGACAAGCTGGCCGCCAGGTAACATGTCGTACGGGCTGTGCACGCACAAATTATATCGCACCCTTAGTAATATAAGGGCACAATAAAAAAATTGGATATTTGAGTTTTTGCCATAAATGGGTTATATTTTTACAATATTATTAATATCTGATTTAGTTACGGCTAACCCGTACATTGGTCCTTCGAGCTGTCCGAAAAGCGGGATCCTTGAACACGTTACTGATTCCGTTTACCGGTTCATAGAGTTACAGTTCGTTAGGGCCGCGTTCAACTAAGCGTTCACAACGATCACGCCCACGCCCGCAGTTTTTTTCGTTCCACTAGCTCGTGAGCGTTACTGTCATAAACTTTTGTGGAACGCTCACCACGACCCACCTTACAAGATGGGTCGTGGTGAGCGTCGCGTGAGCGTTTGTTATGAGTGACGTATTCGTCTCGACCACAACGACCGCGGTCGTCATGTGGAACGCTGACATGAGCGTTGTGAACGCTTACTGGAACGCGGCCACTACCCCACATTGTATTATTTACCTCCACGCTCAAAACGCTCTATAATGCGTTACACCAGAGTTTACAACAGTAACGCTAGTGGAACGAAAAAAATTGTGGTCGTGAGCGTGACCATTGTGAACGCTTACTGGAACGAGGCCTAGAAGTGACTGACTTACGTCAATGTACTCGTAATGTTGAGTGCGACGTTGTGTGGCAGCCACCCGGAGCGCGCGGCGGAGATCCAGGGCAGCCTGCAGCGGCTGGAGGCGGCGTGGCGGGAGCTGCAGCAGCTGGCGCGCGCGAGGACCGCGCTGCTCGACGACGCCATCGCTGATCATAAGTTCGAGGAGAGTCTGAAGGTACGTTAACACAACACACTTATCGCCACATTTGAATTTCCTGTGTAGTGGGTGCAATGGACAACTCACAGAACAGCAATTTAAACTCATAATTGCCTGCGTCGCTGAAAATCTAACGGTTTTGCTTAGGCGGCCAAACTTATCAAAGCCGCTTTTAAAAATCATTTGATTATTACAATGTCGGCACTAGAGATTCACTCCCCGACATCTCGCCTCGACATATGGCCAATACATGCTTTTAGGTTATACTGAAGCAAACGAGAATATAATAGGGCAAAAAAGCGAAGCCAATGAAAATTTTTCTTGATGAAACATTTTCAAGTGTAGTTTATTTCTCAACCGTTAACGCATCAGAAGTACTTTTTTGCTGTATCCATGGACATGGATGAGACAGACCAATCATATTATTATTAGACAAAACAAGTGTAGAAAAATAATGCAACTTTTATTGTTATCGCAGGAACTGGAATTATGGGTATCGGAAACCGTGAAACGCATGGAGGGGGCGGAGCCGGAGAGCGTGGCTGATGCTGAAGCGCTTCTGGAGCTGCATCAGGAGAGGAAGGCCGAGATCGACGGGAGGCAGAAGGCCATCGCGACCTTGCAGAAGGAGGCCGAGCTGGCTAAGGACCCGGAGAAGCTGAAGCGTGTGGAACGGCTCTCCACTACCCTTGACCAGGCCTGGTTGGAGAGGAAGCAGTATCTCACACAGGTAAGGAGTTCTATGATATTTTAGAGCAAGAAGATTATGGATTTTATTGCGTTACTTTCAGTTATAGTGTTTTAGTTTTAAAAGTCATGGGCACAGGAGATCTCTCTGTGTGCGTTGTGTCACGCCAGGACTGAAGCCGAGCTCCGAAAGTTGATGTTTGGAACTTGTGTATGCAAACGTTGTAGAAAACTTCGATAGCGTGATTCAGGTCCGGCGTGACGTTATCGTGTGACGAGCACCACACGTGGCCACAATTTTTTTTGTGAGTGGTTTGCGTTACACGTCACACATTCACTGTTCCTTCTTTCTATAAAACACCTTTTCGAAACGATGATACATGCAAATACGACGAAATGACGTTTAAGTTGAACTTTATTCCTTAGTATAAAAGTTTTGCTACAATTTCATATAAATAATTGTTAACAGGAACAATTATTTTCACAAAGTTTATTACGTGTTCTAGGCCCACGAGCTGCAAGTGCTGAAGGAGCAGGCCCGCGCGGTAGAAGATTGGTTATCGGCCAAGGAGGCGTTCCTCAACAATGACGACTTGGGAGACAGTCTTGAAGGTAACTTACCATTATTCGTTTTTTAAGTTATTGCTATTTATTGTAAATTTATGACGTGAAGGTGAATGGAAATGCTAGAAGAGAAAGACCACGAAGGACCTTTCACAATCAGGTAGAAGACGTCCTGAAGAAAGGTCAGGTGAGAAGCTTTGTCAACCGGCAAATATGTATAAAGAGAGTGATGAAAATTGATGAAGTGAGAGAGGTATGTCAGAATCGTAAGTAGAAGTAGAAGTAAGTGGAATTGATCTCTACCTACCACAATCGGAAAGAGGCGTGATTGTATGTATGTATGTTTGTTTATTTTAGACTCCTCATACTGAAGTGATGAATGGTATATGGAAAGCAATTTGTCTATTGATTAGTTGAATAATTTTGACCTGATTTTTACAGCTGTCGAGACTCTGCAGCGAAAACATCAGGAGTTCACGAAGCTGCTGGAATCTCAGCGCGGGCGAGTCGACGAGCTGCAACGTCTCCTGGCCGCGCAGCCGCTGCAGCTGCGGCATGCTGAACTGCTGGAGAGAGACCGCAAGCTGAAGGTACACTGTCATACCAGTTCACTTCCAAACCATTGTTGGTACACTGATTTATTTGATGTCGATAGCATCATTTTCAAGAGTACATCCAAAAGCTCACGAGATGGCTCCTCTATGCTTACGAGTATAGAAACAGATTTAGGAATGTTTATATTACGCGTATAGGTTTTAATACTTACGATTTACTTGATAGTATTGGTAGATATCCTTTAATTTGTACTCTATTATCAATGGCTTGTTTATTGCTGCTAGGTATAATACTTCAGAGCTATAGTATTTGTTCTATATATACTAGAATGTATGGGCTTGCCTTTCCTATGTACATTTGAAGTTATAATATAGATTTGGTAAGAGAGTTTTCGGATGAACTTGCTACTACTTTCTGTAGATCCCGAAGGTAGCGATTCTATATAATTATACAGTAGCTTTAAAATTACGTGAACGTAAATTAAATGTAATGAGTCCATTTTTTATATATTTTGCATTGTGAATCACATGGTACTGTGGGATATTATGTCGTAGAACATCCCACTACAATATTAGGTACTACTGTAGTTTTTCTGTCACCGGGAAACCAAAAGTAAACACACAGTAAACGAAATGTTTTTTATGTTTAGATATTAAATTAACAAGTCTGTGCACGGGAACTAATTTTACAGGTTTGATGAAACTGCGTCAAGTAAACCACGGTCACTAAAGTTCTAAAGTTCGTACACTTAATAATAAATTACGATGTCGGTTACACCTCGTCTGGGTTGCGTAGTGCGCGGCGTGTAGTCGAGCAAACCGTTCGGAGCGGACTGACGCGACTGATCGAGTTTCGATAATATTTGTAATATGATAATTCCATAAAATATTATAGTATAGTATTGAAATGACAAATGATGACAAACAAATGTCATGTCGATCAAGTTTTAACGCAATGAACAATCGCAGGAGAACTGCAAGTTACGCAGCGAGAAGCTGGAGCAGGCGCGGCAGCTGCAGCAGTTCCTGCGAGACCTGCACCACGAGCGGGAGTGGATCCAGCTCAAGATGCAGATCGCCAACGACCAGAACTACAGGTGATACATTCACATCTTGGACAGTTTCAGTCACATTTACATGTCACTAAACGAAATAATTATAGGTTGCTTTGATAAAAAAAGTGCCAATTATTTGTAAGCGTTTAGAAGTTACATATTATATTATTATGCTGCGTAAAATACATGTTGATAAAAAGGTCTTGATAATGTGTGGAATAATTTTTAAGATTAACAACATATTCAGTTGGAAAAGGTCTATTTTATACTACACTAGATTTTACCCATGGCTTCGCTCGTGTTGAAGCCCGTAACTGAATATCAAAGATCGTTACAAATATATTTTTTAGATAAAAAGTATCCTAAGAATGTAAAAATTTTCATGATAATCGGTTGAGTAACTTTGGCGTGAGAGTAACAACCAAATATACATTCACATTTATAATAATAAGGAAAGGTTATTCAGGTGGAAAAAGGTACATGAAAAAAAAACCTGAGTGAGTAATAACTGTAATAATTATTATAAAAAACCAATGTTATGATAGTTCAACGTGAAATTACTCTAAATTAAAGCTTTGTGGATGGAAGATAAACAGCTAACAGTGTTTTAATCATAGGATATGGTTTAACTAGTAATAAATGACTGTAACATTGTTATTGCAATTGTAAGTGATGGGATGTAATTGTAAATGACGACGCATACAATGTTTTGCAAGCTGTCTTCGCCTGTAATTATAATGGAATTTAATGCATTAGCGTCTCGTTTCCTTTACTTCTTAAACAAAATTGTAACAAGTTTCATTATGTAGGTGTTAATTTTAATAAATAAATTGTTCAGGGAGCTGTCGAACCTTCAGAGTAAGATCCAGAAGCACGCGGCGTTCGAGTCGGAGCTGGCGGCCAACAAGCGGCGCATCGACCGCGTCGTCAACACCGGCGAGGAGCTCATCGGTAAACTGACTCCACCCCTTATACTTCACTAGTTATACTTCACCATTTATACTTCACCAGTTAAACTTCACCAGTCATACTTCACCAGTTAAACTTCACCAGTCATATTTCACCAGTCATACTTCACCAGTCACACTTCACCAGTCACACTTCACCAGTCACACTTCACCAGTCACACTTCACCAGTCACACTTCACCAGCCACACTTCACCAGTTACACTTCACACCTTATACTTCACCAGTTATAATTCACCAGTTATGCTTTACCAGTTATGCTTCACAACTTATACTTCACCAGTTATGCTTCACAACATATATTTCACAACTTATACTTCACCAGTTAAACTTCACAACTTATACTACACCAGTTATACTTCACCAGTTAAACTTCACAACCTATACTGTACAAGTTATACTTCACATCTTATTGAACTACTGACGAATACTGAATATTCCATTTTTAATTACAGAGGCCAAGCATTACGCGTCGCAGGAGATCGCCCGACACGTGGAAGACCTTGAGAATCTTTGGAGGGAACTTCAAGTGAGTTTTTTGTTACGTTGTTAAGCTGACTACCCTAATAGTGGTTGTGTCGATAAACCTTCGATCTTGAATATTTAAAAGGGAACGTGATGCTCCCTCTCCCAGGCGGCTTCATTGTTCCTTGTCTCCCATTCTTTTTTAAAAAGAAATAACGATTTTTCGTTTCGTCGTTAACCAATAACAAGTCGGACACGCCCTCGTGATAACGGCATATCTACTTTTCGGGTATCAATTTCTTTCAATTACATAGTTGAAAACCATACATTAATGTATGTATGCAGTTTCCCTTGATGATAAATGGTACTACTTCGTTTGCTTGTTACCCATAGTTAAAAACGTATGTAGTTTGAAAAGTCTTGTTGCGTACTGGTACATACCAAAAAATATCTCGGTCACCTCAAATTATTGTCGACTGTACTAAACATGTACAGATGTGTGCTGCAATTCGGCAATAATTGGGTATATAAACTGTGGATTTTATTCATTTTTGCGGTTTCCAAATTACATCGTTACACTGCCCAGCTACGGGTCCATACAGCAGCTGTAGTAGCAGTCTTAAAGAAAGCAGAAGTCTATAAATGTTTATAGAATAAATCTTCTGAAGAATAAGAATAAATTTGGAGTCGGGGAATAGTTGTTTTTTTTTATAAGACCTCGCCGACAGTATAGTAGTAAATTTTTTTTTAATCTTATTTTTTTATAGAGGGTTTAGTCATAAATTGACTATGCCACCCTCGTATGGCCAGTTCTTCTCTACATACATGCATAATACAACTGTATCAGTATCTTGGCCGCTTCTGAGCCAGGAGAGGCCAAGATACCGAACAGTACATGTAAACTGGAATGAACTTATGAGTGAGGCTTTGCTTTTTGCGTGAGTTTTCTGACGATACTGTCTGACTGTCTGTCTGTCTGTCTGTGTGTGTAGGCGGCGGCGAATCTCCGTCGCGAGCGGCTGCAGGAGGCGTACCAGGCGCGCGTGTACCTCCGCGGGCTCGACGACTTCAACGCGTGGCTCGACGACGTGGAGGCGCAGCTCATGAGCGAGGACCACGGTAATGCGGCTTTGTCATACACCACCTAAATGGTTGTGTATAGATTCGATTTAAGACCCAATTTCCATATGGACTCTGAAACAGTAGGAGATGGAGTAATGATGTCTGTTGGCAACTTTGTTCAAAGTTTTCTGAGAAATTTACCAAACAGCCAAGAACTCTACAAGTCATGGAGACATATGGCAAGGATCTGTCGTCAATCAGCGCGCTGCTTTTCTACAATACTTCAAAATAAGGAGGAGGTTCTCAATTCGATGTATTTTTTTTTTCTGTAAATCTATAACTTTTTACTGTATAGACCGTTTTCGATGATTATTTTTTATTCGAAAGCTGGTGCTCTTCCATTGGTTCTATATTAATTGGAGCGACATCTGGCGAGCAGTTTTTGAGTTATCGCTGATAATGTGCATTCACTTTACTTCGATTTTGTTAAAAGTTTTTTATTAAACAAACAAAAACAAGTGATATCCCTCCAGGCAAGGATCTGTCGTCAGTCAGCGCGCTGCTCTTCTACAATACTCTAATAATACATATATAAGCCCGAACATCATATAATCCAGGCATGACGCGTCGCCTGGGGTGAGTATTCCCTTCACCAAACAGCCATAAACTGTACAAGTGACGTCCCTGCAAGCAGGTCTTTGCTTGCAGGGACGTCACTTGTACAGTTCAATATCAGTATCAATCAGCGCGCTACTTTTCTACCATACTTGCATATATAAGCCCGTAAATCAGACAATACCTCGTATCGCGAGATCTCCCTTTGTTAAAACAAAAAAATTCTCCAAGTGATATGTTTCCAGGCAAGGACCTGTCGTCGGTGAGCGCGCTGCTGTCGCGGCACACGCGGCTGGAGCAGCAGGTGGGCAGCAAGGGCGACACGGCCACGCAGCTGGCGGACAACGCGCGCCAGCTCGTCCACAACGGACACTTCATGGCCGACACGGTGCAGACGCACGCGGACAGGGCGCTCACCAGGTACGAGTGGTCGAGTCACCTACTAAAGTTAACGTGTTTATTATTATAAAATTAGTTTTGTACGTATATAACGGCTTCGTTATGCTCAATGGTTCGCATCATTTGATAATATTGGTCTATGTGGGATGTAATGAGTGAGAGCGATAGAATGATAGTATTTTGTTATGATAGGAAGAGAGGTATGTGTACGAGTTTTGCACGATTAACATTTGTTTCAGGGTAATAAAACAGTAAAAGTGAAAAATTTGCTTACTTTTTCTCGCCCCCGGCATCATATAAGACCTCAAATTGTTGATTTACAGGTTGTTTGTGATTTATATTTAAGTAAATCAATTGGCTCGAAATTGTATTTAAATTAAATTCTCTGTATGTTCGTTCTAAAATTGTAGTATTTTAGTTCGTTTTAACTATACCATTAAAATATGTTAATTCTCTTTGAAAAGTTACACGTTTTTCAATTAATCGCACGTGCGGTAATATGAATGTTTTCGCGTTGATCAGATACCGGCAGCTGCAGGAGCCGATGCAGATCCGACGGGACAACCTGGAGGACGCGGCGCGCCTGCACCGCTGGGAACGCGACGCTGACGAGGAGTTGAGCTGGTGAGTGTGTGTGTGGTGGGGAGTGCGTGTGACAACGTTTGTCGGACGTACGTGCGTGCATGCGTATGTGCGTGCGTGCAAGCGTGCGTGCATGCGTGTGTGCGTGCGTGTGAACGTGCGTGCGAACGTGCGTGCGTGCATGCGTATGTGCGTGCGTGCGTTCGTACGTGCATGTCTAATTGAAAATCTTTTTTACCAATTTGTATCAAATTTCCGCGTATGAGAAGAAGAAAAAAAGAAACAAGGAAAATAACTTCAAATTCAATTTTTGTCTTAAATATCCGAGAATGACCTAAGCATTCGTACTTCAAAGACACATAATAAAAATTAAAAATGTATAAAATTAAAAGTGTTTTATTGAACAATATATCCGAATAAGCTGCCTTATATCCATAAGTAACTATAAATTTAGTTAGTTTGTGATAGTATAGAGAATAATCTCTTGAGTTACTGAACCGATTTTGAAAATTCTTTCAACAGTAGAAAGCTACTTTGTTTCTAAATAACATGGACTATATTTCATTATAGATATAGCCGATATAATTTAAGTTTTAGAAAAATGTCTGCGAGGCATGCTGAAAGTCATAAATTAATGCTAGACTATAGTCCCTCTTCTTCAGCGCAGAAAGAAGTGCTATATACATTTTATATGATTCAAACCGTGTAGAAAATAGTATAAAAATGGTATTACCCAGGCTGTCGGAGCGCGAGGCGGCGGTGCGGTCGGAGGAGGCCGGGGCCACGCTGCCCGAGGCGCAGGCGCTGCTCAAGAAACACTGCGCGCTGGAGGCCGAGCTCGTGGCCAGGTCAGTGTGAACCTAACTTCGCTAACTAACGCTACAACGTGCCAATGGTCATGTAAATATGTAGATAAAGGGTACGATAATGTAGATAGAATAAGCCTTAATAGATTAAAAAAAGCATTACAAACATAATGCCAAACCGATATTAAAACCTCGATGTTTTGTTGTCTAACATCGATGATTATCGAAAATGGACCATCCTATTTCAAAGGAAAAAGAATATTGTTGTTTTTTTCTTCAATTGCTAAAATGTTTATATTTACTTACCTTTTAAACCTTCCCTGGACTTCCACAAATAATTCAAGACCAAAATTAGCCCTATCGGTCCAGCCGTTTTAAAATTTCAGCGAGACTAACGAACAGCAATTCGTTTTTATTGATAGATAAGGCATGGAAATAAACAGCCAGCCAGTTGTACTTAACTTAGTAATTGTAATGTTGTTTAAAGTTTTTGTAACTGTTATTACAGTAAGTATTGTTTAAAAGATGTGCTGCTGTTTCTTCTCTATAAGACACCGTTCCGAAAAGGTGGTATATGCAAATTATTCGACGTTCATAAATGTATTTATAAATGAATACATGAAATAAATGATTTGAGTTTGAGTTAACTAACCAACAAAGCAACAGATCAGTCGTAAATGTATCCACTTTAGCATGGACCGAAACGGTTGAATAAAATATTTGACGTTCATAAGTGATTAGTCGTTAAAAGTGATTTCGAGTTTAGGTAACTAACCAACAAAGGAATAAATCAGTCGAAAATGTAGCTACTAATGGATTTTAAAACCATTTTAACATGATGATAAATATATTTGTGATATAGGGAGCCGGTAATCAACGCGTTGTGCGCGCGCGCGGCGAGCCTGCGCCGCGGACACTACGTGGAGCTCCCGGACGTGAAGCAGGCGCTCCGGTCGCTGCTGGACGCGGCCGCCGCCCGCACTGAGGCGCTCAAGGAACGCTGCGAGCTGCTACAGGTGAGCTGGATACGTATATACATTTTATACGTTTAGGGATTGGGATAAATAATAACTTTTTACAAATGTTATATGTTTATTAATTGTAAAAATAAACTTTTGCCTTTATTACAGAATAAGGTCTAAACCACGATTATCAAGTATAGGTTTATCTTTCATACTATACTTTAAGCCAAGGTTTATTTTACTTGATTTTGCAATAAGGCCGTTATAAGTGGACTCCACTAACTATGTTCCGTTTCAGCTGCTATCTAATCTGCAATGCAGCAGCGTGGTGGAATATGCTCTTGGTCTCCTCAATCAATGAGACCCGTGGCAATTAGTAGGCCATTAATAAGTCACCACCACTATGTTCCGATGCAGCTGCTATCCAATCTGCAATGAAGCAGCGTGTTGGAATATGCTGTTGGTCTCCTCAAACAACGAGACTCGTGGCCTTTAGTGGGCTATTAATAAACGGACACCACTAACTATGTTTCGTTGCAGCTGCTATCGGACATCTGGGAGGCGGAGGCGTGGCTGGCGGAGCGGCGCGCGGCGCTGGCGGCGGGCGACGCGGGCCGCGACCAGGAGTCGGTGCTGGCGCTGATGCGGCGGCTGGAGACGCAGCAGCGCGAGCTGGCCGGCTTCGACTTCACGCTGCAGCGGCTCGACAAGGCCGCCAACGCGTTGCTAGTGAGACCTGTTTTATATACATAACTAACAGTACATATGTAGCTCAAGGTATCTCTGTGTCGTGGACGCTATGGACAGCAAAAACAGACCGAGAACAGAAATTCGAACCCATATACGTAGGTTCCGCCTCGCCGGGGAAAATAATAACTTAAAATATTAAAAAATGGTGTTGGAACAGTGGAAATTTAGGCTTGTATAAATTATTTAACACCACATTATAAAAACATAAAAATAAAAAAATCGTCCATAAAATAAAAATTAAATGTTAGAGGTGGACAACCCTTATCACTTAAAGGTATAAAAAATAGATAGCAAATTCTCAAACCTACTGAATATGCATATAAAATTTAAAAAATTCGATCAAACCGTTTCCGAAGAGTATGGGTAACTAACATTGTGACACAAGAATTTTATATATAAGATAATGAATGTCGTATGGTATTAAACGTGTTTACGTATGATAGGAGCGCGTCTCGGACAAGGCGCACGGCGAGCAGGTGCAGCACAAGATGGCGGAGTTGCGGAGCTCGTACGAGGACATGAAGCTGCTCTCCGCCAAGCGGCAGCAGCGGCTGCAGCAGAGCCTCAAGTACTTCAAGTGAGTACAGTATTCCATACTTCAAGTGAGTCCAGTGTTTATTCCAGGGGCGGCTTAACCTATAGCGCAGGGTGTGCAATACACACGGGAGCTAAGAGCATCGTCTTGGACCATCACGGTACAACAATGATATGACAGGTCTGGCCTAGGGGGCGCCACGGTTTCATTGCACACGGGCGCTACACGAGCTGGAGCAGGCTTCAGGAGTTATTACATATACAGTAGTATTATTATAATAGAACACATATGCCCCTGATAGTGTGTAGCAATTTGATTATTAAATATGAGTTTACGTATATGTGTCCTAAGCATCTTTGTTTGTAATCGACTGACTTACTGTCCGCTGGTTTCTGAAGGCTAATTAAACGAAAAAATTAACTAATGAAGTGTCAATTCTATTGTCAAACGTCAATTGGGTCGTTGAAAGCATGATTATCTAATTTGATTTGAATAATTGATTAGTTAACAGAGCTATCAAATTTACCTCCAAATCGTATATTAAGTGCGATTTTGTTTTCTGATTCATCATTGTCTAATCAACGTTTCAGAAACTGTAATTGATTTGACAGAAGACTACAAGATTTTTATGAGCCTTAACAGATACCGGCGGTATGTACGAGTATTTTAAGGACTAGTTGAAATTAAGTTTATAATAATGTATTCTGATTCGTCACTTTTACGATTGGTATCGAAAAAAATCTTTTTATAAACTTTCAATTAAAGCCAAAAAAATATTTTCTTTTTTCAATAGATGTTTTGAAAACATTTTAATACAGAAAATACCGAAAATAGTGTGCCTAAGCACAAGCCTTAGTATAAACTAACTTTTACCCGCTGCAGTTACCAAGAAACTGTCGAGGTTATTAACTGACCCCATTCGTCAGGTTCGTGGAGGAGTGCTCGGAGGTGCAGGAGTGGATCGCGGAGCAGATGGCCACGGCCGCCTCCGAGGAGTACGGGCTGGACGTGGAGCACGTGGACACGCTGCAGCAGGCCTTCGACAACTTCCTCACGCAGCTCAACGGTACCGACCACACGTCTCATACAATACTGATATCTTCGACTGTGATAAACAAAATGACGAAGCCATGTACCAAAATTTACATATCATTAATTCTAAAATACTGTCATCTTCGATTCGAAGCCATGTACCAAAACGAATTTAAGAATTATTTAAGTATTATTTTAATGCCATTCCGCATTCATATTTCATGTATTTTGAGTGGCATCGATATATACGTATAAACAATTTGTTATTAAAGACGAGAATACAAAGTCTTATACTAAATTGTTACGAATTTACGTTCGTTCGTAAACGTTAAGGATCTCATTGTCGACGCGGAGTAAGAAAAACTTATTGAAATTAGAACCAAATCAATTTAAATGAAGACAAAAATTGCCCAAAGGACAAACCATGCTTATATGGGCCTTATTAATAAAGTTATTGTTGATCAAGCATGATTGACCATAACATGATCGATCGGTTCTGGTGGCAGCGAACGAGGGTCTGATCGAGGCGGTGTGCGAGGCGGGCCACACGCTGCTGGAGGAGAACACGCCGGAGGCGGACCGCGTGCGGCAGAAGATTGAGGACATCCGCGGCCTGTGGGACGACCTCAAGGAGCTCGCTATTGCACGCCAGGAGGTGACGATCTTTCCATATTAGACTCTATTGTAATACGCGTAAGAGTTAATTTCAATTGCCAATATTGTTCGGAGTGTTGCACGCCAGGAGGTGACGATCTTTACATATTAGACTCTATTGTAGTACGCGTAAGAGTTAATTTTAATTGCTAATATTGTTCGGAGTATTGCACGCCAGGAGGTGACTGATCTTACCATATTCGACTCTATTGTAGTACGCGTAAGAGTTAATTTTAATTGCCAACATTGTTCGGAGTGTTACACGCCAGGAGGTCTCTGATCTTCACATATTACACTCTATTGTAATACTCGTAAGAGTTAATTTTAATTGCCAGTGTTATTGTTCGGAGTCTTGCAAGGTCATTTATGAATATCCATAATGACGTAGTGTAAGTTTTGAATAACTTAGTTAGTACTGAAGTTATTTGGCTATAAAAATTAATATAAATATATAAAAATATCTGTGAACTGTAAAGTTTGTTTCCAAACGTAAAATATGTACATGTTTCAGAATCTATTTAAATATGTCATGACTAACGCTCACGCAACGCTCACCACGACCCATCTTAATTGGTGGGTCGAAGTGTACGTTCCACTAGTTTATGACAGTAACGCTCAGAAGCTAGTGGAACGGACAAAAACTGCGGTCGTGAGCGTGATCATTGTGAACGCCTAGTGGAACACGGCCAATAAAGAATGTGATTATGATTATGTCCCCAGGCCCTGGCGGGCGCGCGGCAGGTGCACGAGTTCGACCGGTCCGCGGAGGAGACCCTGGCGTGGGTCGCGGAGAAGGAGGCGGCGCTGCAGCTGCTGCGGCACCTGCACCAGCTGCGCGCGCTGCGGGCCGACCTGGACGCCATCCGCAGCGCGCACCGGACCCTCGGCGAGGAGGCCGACAGGTTAGCAGCGCCCTCTACAGTCTAACACTGTACGGGCTGATGACGTACATATTGTTTTAAGCATTTATCAGCATTTTTGAGTACCGCGCGTGGGAATCTTATAGCAATTATATTCAGTACATAATCGATTGTCGCAAGCATCGCTTTGCTCTAGCAAGCGAATTTATTTTTAGTTTATGTCATTAATAAATCACGTTAATCAAAGTTTCCGCGTTTAACTAGCAAATCCTACAAACACTTTTACTAGTAGTCCCGCCAAACTTTCATATGACCTTCAATCGTTTATACCGTTTTTATCATGTTTAAACATGTTCCTTATTTAGATATATTGTTATTTATTATTAACATTTTATCTCCAGTTAACCGATTTATCCGCTTTTTTTATTTAAGAAATCTATTGCTCCGTTAAGGTACAAAAAGAAATTGATCGTTGACAGTACTGAAATATTTAGTTACGAGGAACTGTATGTAAGACGATCATCGCTAATATGTCCTTTCCAGGCTGGGCACTGAGTTCCCGGACGCTAAAGAACACGTGTCGGTGAAGCTGGAGGACGTGACGGAGGCGCTCGCGGCGCTGGAGGAGAGGGCGGCGCAGAGCGAGCACCAGCTGGAGCTGGCAGACCAGCTCAAGGCATACTTCGACACTTACCAGGAACTCATGTGAGTCGCTACAATGTTATTCTTTCTTCTGCTGGTTTCGTGTCCATTTATTAGAAAGACGTTCCTTTACCTGGCATATAATTAACTGGTAGATATTCCGCCGGCTTCTGAAAGGCTGATCAATGAAAAATTAACTAATAAATTGTCATATCTATTGTCAGACGTCAAACGTGAATCGTATGTCAAATGTGGATTTGTTTATGGATTTATTATTGTCAAATCAACGTTACATAAACGCAAATTGATTTGACAGAGTTTATAAATTAACATGTCTGTTAGTTCGACAACATTTTGATAAGAACTTGAATTTCAGAAACCGGCCAATTGTCTTCTAAGTGATCTGCTTCTCTAATACATTAATACATTTGTTTAATCAGTAGAAATCAACACATGAAATCAAGTTTAAAATTGAAACTACTTTCTTTTACCTAACTCGTTGTCGTCCGAGATTAGTTATTCCGGACGTATCATTACACTGTATTTCTTGAAATCTTAATACATATATTCATCACTTGAAAGATTTTATAATATAAGACTCCATGATAGCTTATGGATGTTGAGGTAAATAACGTTTAACCTAGGTGTCTTTAAGACGAGAGTAAAGGCATCTTCTAAGTTACCGAAAAATTTATACGAGTTATAAAATGTTTAAAGTCGAGAAAAACAAGCAATTTGACGATTGATTATTGGTAGGGCGTGGACCAACGAGACGCTCGCCCGCGTGACGGCGCCCGAGCTGCCGCGATCCGAGCGGCACAAGGACCTGACGCTGGTCATCGAGGCCATCGAGGACAGCCTGCTGGCCAGGCACAAGGACATCAAGGTCGAGATGGAGGCCAAAGAGGACTCCTTCCAAACGTTCTATGATGATGGTGAGCTTGCTAAAGTTATTGTGTGTCGTCAATACATTTTGTATATTAACTATTTCATTTGCTGTTAGTTGCATTCGTCATAATCTCTACTAATGCTGGAGTATTTATTTATTTATTTATTATTATATCACATCAACAGCATTACACACAATACATTTATATTATAAAATAAGCACTGGTATGTACGCCAATAAAAGATGTGAATAACATTCTCTAATAGCTAAGACTTCATTACAAGTATACCAATAGTATACTATAAGATTATTACCAATATACCTTGTGTAGCGATTTCCTAGTTAGATTCATATCATATAATCAGTCATGGGATTTTTAACCGCAGATTTTTATGTCTAACAAATAAATAAATAACGCCACACACTCATAGCCCCACACCAAGATACCCCGTGTCGTGGACATGGACAACATAAAGACATACACACACCCAGACCGAGAACAGAAATTTAAACTCACCATTCAAATTTCGGCCGCGCTGGGAATGGAATCCAGAATATTTAGAACGGCGGTCCGAAGTGGTGACCATTACGGCATGCAATGTACTAGCAATATTATGTACATTTAGTTGATGTTAGTTGCTTTTGTCATAATCTCTACTAAACACTGGAATATTACCATACATACCTTGTGTAACCGTTACCTAGTTAGATAGTCATATCATGTAATCAGTCATGGGATTTTTACCCGTAGATTTGTATACCTAACAACTCTTATAGTATACTAAAATTTAATTGAAGACATGAGTGGATGAAGGTGATATGTCACAAAATTCTAATTCCGAGAAAATCGATTTCAAAGTTTCGTATTGTTCGGAGTTAAACCGAACAGCTCAGCGATTTACTTATTGTTCACCATTTTATATAGTTTTGCATCGTAGCGTATTTGACGTACGATTGCTTTCTTTATTATAACAATTAGTTTATAAGGTAGTACGTAACCAGCAGCCTCGTATACATTACACTTGGTAAACGGGGTAGTCGACACCAAACCAAAGCACACCACGACGCCCCATTTACACGTATAAACATTTTAGGATATTTCAAAACGCCTTAAATGTTTCGATCCAATAAAGGTGTCTGGCGGTGCCAACTTTTTAGTATTTTAAGAATAGGAGCGATATAATAGAAAATAAAAAACACCATCATTCATGCATAAAACAGCGAAAATCCAAAATTGCGACATATCACCTTCATCCACTCATGTCTTCAATTGCGACTTGTATTATAATGTCTTGTTCTTTTTAGGTGAAAAACTAGTCCGTGAAGGTCACTTCATGTCGGGCGAGGTGCAGGACAAGATGAGCACGCTCCGCGCGCGGCACTCCGCCCTGGTGGGTGCCTGGCAGGCCCGCGCCACCATCTACGAGCAGTACCTGGACGCGCTGCTGTTCAAGAGGGACGCTGATCTGCTGGAGCACTGGATATCAGCCAGGTGAGGATATTCCCCTGACGAATTGAACGCAAATTCTTGGAACTTCTTTAAATTTCACAGAAGTTGAGGGCACTCCTCGTTTTCAAGGAGTTTCGGATTTTCGATTTGCAATTTGCACAGGTATTGTCAAACAAAAATTCGGTGTAGGGTAAATATTAGGACATCTTGTGATATTAAATGAAAATCCCTAATGTGACAATAACACTTTCAAAAATTGAACTATAATACCTGACTGATATATATATATTTCCATTGCTAACTGTGTTCACTTGCCAACATTTATTTTTACAAAAAGAATAATGGTCTATCTATAAACAAATTAACATTGTGACTCTCAGGATACCTCTAGTCCGTGATGGTAAATACGGCGACAGCGTGGCTCAGACAGAGGAACTCATCAACCGCCACCGCGACCTGGAGGAGACCATCGACGCTCAGCGCGAACGTTTCAACGCGCTCCGTCGTATCACATTGGTGAGTTGGATTTACAAGAAACTCCTCGTTTACGGTAAAGTGGAAGCTAGTGTTAGACAAAATACCCGTTCAACAGACAACGCGCATCACTACGGTCGCGATATATGTTCCCATCACTAGCGGTACGATGTCACTCTCTTACCACGTGTTTGACTATCAGCGAAGATTATAAGTTGTGTAAAAAGTAGATAATTTAATTAAACTACATTCTTACTAAAAGTTATTTAGGTGTCATGATCTCATGATATATCTGTTAGTCGCGTTGTATAAATAGTTGTATCATTTTGTACTCCACTAAGTGGTAGATTAAGGAATCAAATTTATTTATTCATTTATCTATTTATTTATTGAAAATGATTATTATGTGACCCTTATTTGCTTATTAAGTAATGACTTTTTAAATAACCACGAATTAATTGTAATATTATTACTGAAGGTAAAAAGTACGGGCATCGTTTTTTTTTACTTTAGAAGTTATAGTATATTTGTAAATGATGATCTTGTACTATTGACTCCAGCTATAGCGGTTTGTTTAGCAAATTAAATGAATCCCACAATGCAGGTGGAGAAAGCATTCCAAGCGCAGAAAGATGCAGAAGAAGCGGCTAGAAGACGGTCGGCCGAGCAGCAGGAGGCGGATAGATTGCAGCAGGTCCGCAAGAGAGAGATGGAACGTATCACGGAGGAGAGAAGGAGAGAGACGGCGCCACCCGTGCAGCTCGCGAGGAACCTCAGCCAGGAAGGCAAGCCGGTGAGTGTTTGATGTGAAAGTAAATAAACTAGCTTTTGTCTACACAGATATTTTTAAATTAGACTGTTATTATTTTGTTTCTATTACACGTACTGTCACTTCTTCGATCTTCACCAAAAAGAGATTCACCGAAGACCTCAAACAAACTTTTTTAAACTATAACATTAAGGACTTAGCTGTGTCTTTAATAAAAAAATAATAAATAACGCCACACACTCATAGCCCCACACTATGATATCCTGTGTCGTGGGTGCCATGGACAACACAGAAAGACATTTACAAACACACCCTGATCATGTACAGAAATTTTAATTTCTCATTTAAATTTTGATCTCGCTGGGAACCGAACCCAGGACCCTTCGAACGGCGGTCCGGCGTAGTGACTATTACGCCACATGGGTTGTCTACTTTTAAATGACACTTGAACATTTCGTAGGATAAATCACGTATTAATTTAAGTACTTTATTTATACGCTAGCTTTTACTTAAATAAATAATCAAAGATCTTTTTTTCTAAATATATTTTTTTAACAAAAATTATCCTACATCCTTTTTATTACTTCGAAGAATATGTCTACAAAGTTCCATGACAATCGGTGAGTAGTTTCGACGTGAGAGTGTAAGAAATAAACTTAGATTCACATTTGTAATATTAAGGATACACAGAGCCTCATAAAACATATCTAATCGTCTATTCCCGGTAGATGGAGCGCGTGTCGGGCCCGACGGCCGCCACGTCGGAGGAGACGCTGTCGCCCGCGCCGCAGTTCGACCGGCTGCCCAAGAACGACGCGCTCGTCAAACGTGCCGAGAGCATGAACGTAAGTTCTATCATAATAATAAATGATCATACCATCGCACTTGACTAGTATTTCCACTGGGTGGAACGGACCACACGAATAACACAGGCCGCGTTCCAGTAAACGTTCACAACGATCACAACGCTCATATCAGCGTTCCACATGACGACCGCGGTCGTTGTGGTCGAGACGAATACGTCACTCATGACGTCATAACAAACGCTCACGCGACGCTCACCGCGACCCATCTTATAAGGAGTTTATGACAGTAGCGCTCACAAGCTAGTGGAACAGAAATAAGTGCGGTCGTGAGCGTGATCGTTGTGAAAGGTTACTGGAACGCGGCCAGTGACATCCTCGACTTAACAACATTTGTCTATGGGTACTAACGATTTTCACAAAGTGGTTCACTGTATGCGAGACGTCACGCCTGAACAACACAAGTTCCGACTGATGTACGGACCATATAAGTCAAATGTATAAAACTTCAATAGTGTGATTCAGGTGAGCGTGACGTCATCGTGTGATGTTTAGCGCAATCGCTTATTACTATGTATGTATTCAGGTGGTGAGGACTCCTAAACGCACGCCGTCGTTCACAACGCGTCGCCGCACGCAGAGCGTCCGACGCACGCGTCGACCCGACGCCGACCTGCCGCCTGTCGAGATTGAAGGTATTTGTTAGTTTACAGTAACTGAGCTCAACTACTGCGAGCGATCGCGAGTAGATAAAGCCGCTAGTGGCTAAATTATCTTGCCTCCGTGCTTCGGAGGGCACGTTAAGTCGTCGGTGTAGATTGTTATCGAAGGCGACTACTGGCCATGTCGAAGGCGTCTGGCACTTAGAAACAGGCAGTGGAGCATTGTGGTGGACTATGTCGTAGGCCCTAGAGAGCCGTGCCCTGTAGTACGCCGATTATGGATATGTCTCTGTTAATTAGAGAATAAGAACCACGTGGTCAATATGCCAGATCACCGTATGGAGAGTCCTGGGTTCGATTCCGTGCGACGCAATATTTCAATAATGAATTTGAATATCTGTTCCCTGTCTTGGTGTCCTTGTCTCTGTGCATTCATGTCACCCAGCATTCTGGTAAACCTACTGCGGGGTTGTGAATGTGTATCGTTACAGCATAATCAAGTTTGTGTGCGATATCCTGTAACGTACGTGCTCTATAGGGTACATGGAGCGCAAGCAGGAGGCGGGTGTGGGCGGGGCGCGCGCGACGGTCCGCTCGTGGCGCACCTACTACTCGGTGCTGTGCGGACAGCTGCTGTGCTTCTTCCGTGACGAGCTCGACTTCGCCAGCGCGAAGGCTGCAGCGCCCCCTGTCGCTATATTGAATGTGAGTCGGACAGTATACTCTATATGTGAATGGCAGGTTGTTGGTATACATCGCGGATTGTAGCGAATCGGTACACATTAGAAAATTGATACACATCGGGGAATTTGTATACATTAGAAAATTGATACACATCGGGGAATTTGTATATATTTGAAAATTGATACACATTGGGGAATTTGCATACATTAGCAAATTGATACACATCGGAAAATTTGTATACTTGAGAAATTTAATACACATCGGGAAAATTGTATATATTAGAAAATTTATACACATTGAGGAATTTATATACATTAGAAATTTGATACACATTCGAGAATTGATATATATCAAGGAATTGTTATTGGAAAATTGTTATACATCAGAAAATTACACATCAGCCAATAGTCACACGTCAACCAACTGGTATAAATATTTGAGAGTGAAGTGTAAGTATTTTTGTCATAGTGTATTATTAAATCACAACAATTATTTCAGTAGTAACAGTAATACAAAATGTTACTATACAGTCAATTCAAGGCGCACGGCGGGTATCCATCCCTTCGTTGTAAATATCCCTCTGGTACGAACGACTTTTGCCTCCTCATTTATAATACATACTGCGAAGGAGTGGAATAAATTACCCGCGTCGGTGTTCCCGTCTGTTTATAATATTAAAGTCTTCAAGTCAACAGTGAATAGGCTTCTTCTAAGTTAACGCGCTTTACCACCCAAGACACCGCTTACCATCAGTTGGGATTGTAGTTAAGCATTAACTTATAATGAATAAAAAAAATTGCATATTGTCTTTTTATCTTTGTGAATCCAACGTCTAACTTGCATCATTTAACTTTTTTATAGTTGTTTATATTATTTCTCAACACGTCTGTTATAGAGAATGTTTATAGAGAATGTATACGCACCTGTAATTGGCATGCATACTATCTTTATTCCTGCGTAAGATTATTGTAATGTGTTGTTTGTAATGCTGTT
>DWJN01000234.1:0-27699 GCA_018248895.1 Carystus phorcus
GTTACGAACTACTCTGGTGTGGTCACCTACTACTCTGCCCAAAACGATGACTTGTATTTGTTCTCGTTATAAATAAAAACGTTATTTTTTCGGTGTCCTAAAGCAGTGGTGAGAAGCTAGTATTGAACTGTCATTTATTTTTCAAACCTTTTCGACGAGCAGGGAGTAGTTCAATACTAGGTTCCCTACTGCTTTATGATAAAGAAAATTTTATTAAAATTATATTACATTTGAGTCGTGCACAATATGTTAAACAGAACCTTATTTACTTTGTTATAAAAGATTTTTTATAGTTTTATAAATGTTCTACAAACAGAAAATTCGTAAGGGAGCTCACAGAAACATAGTACACACACACACAATAAAAATACAGTCAAATTGAGGACTGCTTCCTTTTTTAACATCCGGTGAAAATAACAGGAATGTCAAATAATCAATTATAAAATCGAGTTTCCATTGTTAGGATTAATATCTGAAAGTGAATAAAGCTATGTTTTTATTTTTACTTTGTTCAATTTTCTAACTTCAATATGATAAAAATACAGATTCATATTTGAAATTATTCCAGTCCCGTTTTTATTTAACAAAAAATAATACTAAATAAAATGTAGTGAACATTTTATAAAAACGTATTTCAAAGTTTAATTTAATGTGAAGTGCTTTTGATATAATGGTTTGAGTACTTCAATTTTAGAATTTCAATTTATTCAGTTCGTTATGACAGTTAAATTAATTGAGGCCACACTCCATCTTGGTTGTGGACGTGTCGAGTATTTTAAAATCTGAAATATCTTATAGAAAATGAATGAAAAGTACTAAAGAAGTTGCGATCATACTATTCAATTGAAGCAGGGGTGTTTCCCAGATGGGAAGCCTTATGGGGAACCTTATCTTTGCTGAATTAAAATTTTTTTAACAAAAAAGCAAAACCATCTTCAAAAAGGATAAAATAATTTGACAAGGGAAACTATTTAGGAAGTAGGCGGCTTTTGTCTAGGTTAATTAAATAAACTAGAACCGACTTCCTAAATAGTTTCCTTCAACAAATTCTTTTATACTTTTTGAAGTCGGTTAATAAAATGAAATTGCAATGTTTTTTATCTTCCATTTACCATCATACTATACGTCTGCTTGTTTGTTATGGACAAATATTCTTGGACGATAGTTTGATAGTAACTTGGACGGTGTAGGCACAACAGTGGGTTCTACAGTGATTTTCTCCTTGACGATCTAGAAACATAAACAACAATATACAGGAAATTTAGACTGTAGAATATGTAGAAAAGTATTTCCTATATCGAATTTTGAATTAATATTTTGTTTCAGGCAATGAACACTCTTCGCTCGAAGCCGATGATAATATTCTATCTAAAGCTACGTCACAACAATCTTGCGAAACTACCCTCGTATATCTTCTTGGGGCTCGATATCCGTCACTTAACTGTCCACAATAGCAGCTTGGCTGTCATAGAAGATTCGTCTTTAAGCTCCATTGGTAATAATACAGATTAATATTTAATATTATATATAACATTATTAGCTAGATTTAGCATATGTCCAGCAATATGACAATTTTTTTTATCGAAGCGAATTTTTAATCAAATCCACTGAAACACACACAAAATTTATCTTATTTTTTAAAAGACGTTCAGTGTTGTGTCATAAATATTAAAACTTGACTTATGCTAGGAGGTGGATGTTTGGATAAGGTCTTTAAGTCATAGTGTAATTATAGGTCTTCCTGGATAGGGCGTTATGAAGGTAATATTGTTGACTATCATTGTCTGCAGGCAACAAGTTAACTCAGCTCGACGTGTCCCAAAACAGCCTGGCGACGATTCCCACCTCGTCGTTTGCACATCTCAACCATCTACTTATTCTGAATATGAATCATAATAAGGTAAGATTTATTATTCAATGTTATTGCGGATTCGACGCATTTTTTGCAAATAAAAAAAAAATCCGACGAATTCTAAATCTCCGTTCTCGGATCCGCTTAAACACAAAAAAAAATCATCAAAATTAGTTTTATTTTATTTATTTCTTAACTTCAATTTTACAAATTTGATAGTAATTATATAAAATTGCCGCAATATTATTATTAATTTGACCGCAAGTTCAACCATTTAGTTTAATGAGATACACAGGGAGAGATAAGATATACTAACATTAACGTATACCTAATTTAATTCATCTATCAAATATGGTTAGTCTTCTAGTTAGATTTTTAACCGTTCGATAACAAATCGTGAAATATTAATTAATTATATCCATACAGTCTTCGTATTTCACCGATTTAATATTATGGTTTAATTAAGCTGTTTACAAAACGGAGTTCAATGAAACCTACGAGCGTTATCCTCAAAATTGTGTTGATACGATGCTTTAATTCAGTTTATTCCCTCGCTGTTTTAATTACAGCGTGTATTTGGAATGAAAACGTAATTATATATTGAGAAAATGTTTGTATAGTTCAATTAATGTATTACAAGGATCTGAGTCTCACTTCTCACTTGCAGTTCATAAAAGAGTCTAAGAATGGACTTCTTTGAAGATCGCCGATTTCTATACTAACCAGCTTTCTCTGCGATATTCATTCAAGATACTCCATTAATTCGTCTAATGAACTTCTAGTTCAATTGACGAAGGTCAAAATGTATTGGGACTAATAATTTTAGTAACATACCAAATTTTATTACACTATATTAATACTATTAAAGCTAGCTGGGGTATGATTAATGGGTTAATTTTATTGCCTTATTGCAATGTTGTTGCTTCACTGCGGTAATGCGTAAGTGAAGTTTTAGGTTGTACAAATTATGTACTGGTTATAATTATTATTAAAGTGCATCATCTCAGGTTCGCTTACAGATTTTTTCGGAATATATGAATACGTGAGAACTATGGCAAATTTCACCTTTTTAAAATGTGAGAGAAATTATGCTTTTTGTAAAAACTTCTAAAGTACATAATTATGTTGTATTGACCGTAGCTGTGCTTAACAGTGTACGTGTAACTAATAGTTAACATTTTCTAAGTTCAACCATTAAGCTTCTATTGTGATATAAAACTTATGGAAAATCTCATTTCCTGTAGCTGACTAAGATTACAGCATCGATTTTCTTAAAGCTTGAACTTTGTAAAATGAGTTCCTAAGTATATTTTAACGTCTAAGTGAACGAGTTCTGCAGTTCGTTCAATGAAAGATTTTACTTGATTGGAGTAAAAGTGTAAAAAGGAAAAGAAACACTATACACAATTAGAAAATACAAGCTAAGTACGAAACGATTTACAGATATTACGATCTATTCAAGAAAAGAATATATGTACATAACATATTTGCGTGTTACAAACAATTTCGCGTATAGCGTCAGGAGTCACGGCAATAAATCACATTGTCCTTGAAGTCAGAAAATCGGCACGCGTAACGTATGACTAATGAATCGTTACTTTTTCAGGTCACTGCCGTTCATAACAGGGCTTTTATGGGCCTAGATACATTGGAGATTTTAACTCTATACGAGAATAGGATATCTGTTGTTGACGGCGAGGCTTTCAAAGGCTTGGAGAAGTGAGTTTAACAATAAAATGTTTTTTTTTCCTCTGTTGTATATTCGTGAAACGTTTCGAATGTCAAATACATTTGTGAACAGGAAAATAATTTCATTATTTGAATAGAATTTTTTATTTATGAATATAAAGTAGGTATGGCTGTGTGAAATTATTGGAATGAGGAACAGCACTTTTTTGTAGCAGACATTTTTTGTAGTAATGGTAATATTTCTTTATCCCCATACTTTGAAACTCGGTCATTTTCAAGAAAATTACAGTTCTAAATAGTCACACGGACAATACATTATTGTGCTTGTGTATTGTTTGCGAATTAATTCGGGCAATATTTTTGTTCATTTATCTATAGAACAAATTGACTTGATGAAGTCAAAGTAATTAATTATTATTAACGAGAAAATTCATTGTGTTTGAAGGCTCTTTATCTCTATTGTGTCTTTGAAAATTTGTTTTGAAATAAATTATGATTGATTTAACCAGCTGCTGTCATATATTTATAAGTTTACTAGTAGATACGGCCACGCGTTGCTGTGACTAAGGTTTACATACTCAATTTTGCCAATTAATTATGTTATACCGCCATCTGTTAGAATCTTATGGTACAAATCCTTTGTAAGTAAAATAATATTGCGACTATATATTGAGATGTAAGCTTTCCTATCTTTCAAGTTGGATCGAACTGCATGTGCAAAATTTGATAAAAATGGGTTAAGTAGTTTAGGAAGTCCATAGTGGACAAACACTGTGACACCTACTTTATATACATATATTAAGATAACTTTACATTACGCTTGATTTAAAGTATGGTAATATATTCAACTTTAATATTTTTTTTAGGAAACTGAAGCGACTGAATCTTGGCGGTAATGAGCTCACAGCGGTACCTCAAAAGGCACTTGCTTTATTGGAAAATTTAAAGAAGCTTGAACTACAGGAAAACCGGATTACGTCTATTTCGGAAGGAGATTTTGCGGGTAAGAATTTTTTTCCTCTAAAACAAGTTTCACAATTTAAAATCGTATGTTTTGATTTTTTAATCTGATATCCTTAACAAAATATGACCAAAAATATAAAGGGTAATGATGCTACGTAAGTAATGAATTCCCTCCACCGTGGACATTGTGAACAACTTAGACAAGATTACATACGTCCCAGAGAGAGAAAAAAAATTTAAATTGATAATTAGATTTTACATTGAATCCAAAAGAACTTTCGTTTTAACGACACATTTTGAACGACAGTCCGATTTAATAATCATTCGTCCGTTATTCATTAACCGTCATCATAATTTTAAAATTTTACTGCGCCAAGTTTTGTAAGGTTTATTTCTGACACGATTCATAGATAAAGAGAAGGTTCTTTTCCTATATGGCATCCACCCTTCTAGAATAAAATATGACTTTTTAGTCTGTATTTGTTGCGCGCTCGTAGCAAGCAAGTTCTATGCTTCCCATAACGGGAAGTCGTTAGAGTGCGAGAGGGATTTAGGTCTCGTGGCCAGCTTATTTGGACTTCACGCCTGTTTACATTCAAAAGAGATTTCAGACTATCATAAGTCTTTCCCTATTCTTATGATTTTACTGGATAAAGAGCCCACACAATATATAAGTTTGATGTTAAACAGGCGTTGAATTTTGCAGGTTATTATATATTCCAAAGTCATATGCTTTAACTAAATGCAAATATCAGGAACAACGAAAAACATGGGATTGACGTCAGGCATTAACTTATATTAAATAGAAGAACTAATTACTAAATTAATCGTGAGATGTCGCTCAAATCGAAATAAGACTACAATAAGCACCAGATTTCGAAGACAAAATATCCAAATCGGTTCACCTAGTAAAAAATTATGAAGTTATATACAAAAATACAGTGGAATTAATGACTTCCTTTTTGGAATCTGTTAAAAGCTGTACTTTAACCTCTCACACGTTTTAAGTATTACTCCAAGACGTGTTTGTTGCAGGCTTACGTAATCTAGACTCGCTAGGTCTAGCTCACAATCAATTACGGGAGGTGCCGGCCCAGGTGTTTTCTCATTTAACTTTCCTCAACTCACTGGAGCTCGAGGGCAATCAAATACAAAGGATTGACGAGAAAGCTTTTGCCGGCCTCGAAGGTAAGTCTACTAAAATTGATTTATTAATAATATTATAATATGAATACAAGAGCCATTTACAAATTTGTATTGTATTATCCATAGAATACAGAGAGAAGTGGAAATTATAAACAGTTCTCTCTGTGTAGAATAATGTAGCAAACATTATTAGGCGTTGAGTATAGCATCGCATTTTCATTTATTTATTATTATTCAATAGTATAAAATAATATTATCGGAAGCTGCAGATGTAATTGATTAACTTGTGTACTGATGTACCGTAAACGATAAATCAAAGGATTTTGTTATTATTATCATTATGAATACAATTTAGTAAAGCTGTTAACATCTAACCTAACCTAACCTAACTTACTTCATAGAGGTAATTTTGTTTAGAAAATCTCCAATATCTACGTCTGGGCGACAACCGTCTGCATGAGATACCTTCGGAAGCTTTGCGACCGTTGCATCGCCTGCGCCATCTGGATTTGCGGTCAAACAACATCACGGGCATCAGTGAAGACGCTTTCACTGGCTACGGAGACTCCATCACATTCCTCAATTTGCAGAAGAACATGTAAGTGATTATTCAAAGATGATTAAAAATGTTAATTAAGTAAAAGTCTTATCTCCTTTTGAAAACATGGTTATGAAAACTATATAAACCTCTGTGAATCAAGATCACAAAGTATTTATTCACCGTATAACCTAAGAAGAGCTCCTCAAGTGAGGTGGATTTCCTCATTTATTATAAACTTTTTTGAATATAATCTAATCAACTTGGTAATAACTAAAGACTTTAAATCACACTTGATAATAGGAATTTACATATGAAAGTATCGCTAAAAAATTATAAGTGCAAACGTGCCTGCTTATGTTCAAGCGTGTAGGCTTAGCTTAATGCTTTCATCTTTATGACTTAACTTCAACTCGGATGACTAATATTTCATGAGACCGAAAAGCTTGCGTGTTATGTATTTATAATGTTCTTTTATAAAATGAGTTCCAAGTGTTCTATTTTTGAAATTAATCTATGCCAATAATAAAACGAATACATCGGATATTTTTGAAAAAAAACGGTTTTATAAAGGCTTAAGGTAAAGGTAAAGGTTAGCTGGAGTTAGCGATGAAACGCTTCTGATAAATCATCAAATGTACATATTTAGGATATTGATTACATCGCTGTGTATTTTATAAATACACTAATATTATAGAGGAAAACTTTGTTTGTAATGAAAAGGCTCAAAAACTACTGGACCGATTTTAAAAATTCTTTCACCATTCGAAAGCTACATTATCCATGAGTAACATAGGCTTTATTTTATTTTGGAAAAACATACTGTAAAATATTTGGGTTTTTCGGACACAATGTGTAAAAAATCATAATTTATATGGTTAAAACAACGTTTGCTTGCTCACCTAGTTATATTCATGTATGTCTATGTTCAGTATGTTGTATATTGATCATCTTCAAATTCAAATTCAAAATCATCTATTCAGGTAGGTATTATTTCAATACACTTTTGCACGTCATTTATTTTGATTCTACCAACGTTTTGGAAAGGTGCTTTTACATCGAGGAGAAGAAACTGCGAAAGAAACTCCTCAACACATCTTAAGCATACACGGTGTCAGTATATGTTAGTTATACACAGTGTTAGTATATGTATGTATGTACTATGTGGTGTGCAGGTAGCGGCGAGTGCGCGACGATAACGAGCGGCGGGCCGGTGGTGCACTCGTCGAGCGCGGGCAGCCTCGTGGCGGGCAGTGTGGCGGGCGGTGGCGTCATCTGTCGGGCGAGGTCGCCGCGCGACGACCGCCACGTGAAGCACGAGCCGCGCCCGCACCACCAGCCGTGCCACCACCACCACCAGCACACGGTCAGTACATAATACTGGCCAATTTATTGTTTACATCACCGGTAACCGACCTTACCGCAGGCGGCCCTTTGACCATTTTTTAATTAGATTATTGATGTTTTCATAGCTTATACAGGTAAACTACTGCGACACAGTTTTTACTATTGCAGTTTTTTACGTACAATTATACCAATGTTATCTGTCTTTTCTGTGTCAATAAAATCTTTAAATCTTTAAAGCATTATGATACAAAAAAATTTGCAAAATAATAAAATTTTTGCATTTCTAATTTCTAAAGATTAAGTAGATTTGAATAAGTGTATATAATGTTAACCTATGTGCGGCTCTCTAGCATGAATCAAATTTAAAATTGGGCCTTTAATTAAAAAGGTTGCTTACCCCTGGATTAGATGATAGAAAGAAAATAGGTTATGTTTATAACGTTTTAAGGAGTGTTTATAAGCATTTGAAATTGTAGTTTGTGTATGCGGCGATCTATTTATTTTGATTCAGATACTGAGTAGGGTGTACAAAGAAATGTATTCCCCGCAATTTAGTATTTGACAGTGTTAAAATTAAAGTGTTCGTTATAGACATATCTGCACCTTATCAATTTATGAAAACGTTCCTGTGGGTAAATCACTCGAAACGAACCTCGGTTATGTGACACAAAACGGTCTGGACAGCATTATAATAGTTTTTTGTAGGTTCTTTGCTATCTTCTAAATAATGTTAAATAGATTTGAAAAACGTTTCAAATACCCAATTACGTTAAGCTACCGCTCTCGAGTGTATCCCAGATCCATCCTTGACATCCCTTGCAGTACGAGTTAATTACCCAAGCGAAAGGGTCATACCCTAAATGTGTTTTAAGTTCAATTTTATTACAAGAAATAACGTAGAACATCTTTTAACTCCTACACTTTTTGCGCCGTACACTGATTATTTTAGTTGTATGAAAGTTGTAAACAACGCGTCATCGTTACAGCAGCAGCAGCAGCAACAACAGCAGCAGCAACAGCATCAGCAGCAAGTGCAGCAGCAGCCGCAGCCGCAGCAGGCCGCGCCGCAGCAGCCGCAGCGGCCGCCGCAACAGCCGCAGCAGGTGCAGCAGCCGCAGCCGCAGCAGCCGCAGGCCACGCCGCAGAGCCAGAAGAAGCGGCTGCTGGCTCTCGCGCAGCAGGAGGCGCAGCAGGCCAAGCAGGAGCCGCCGCCGGATTCCGCTCATCATTACACGGTACGTAGCTCTTTTGTCGACTGATAACCCGACTTGGTCAAGAGACAGAGAAGACAAGAGAGAGAGAGAAGAGGGCAAGAACCCTGGCGCAATATTCTTAATATATACTATAAAGTACGTGTCTCGGTGTTTGTCCGCGATGGACTCCTAAACTACTTAACCGATTTTAAACAAATTTTGCACACCGTGTGCAGTTTGATCCATAAGATGCTAACAGATGGCGAAGGTAATTAATTGATAAAATTGAATATGTAAACCTTAGTCACAGCAACTCGTGGCCGGGACTACTAGTGTTTTATATTTTATATTTCTTTTTGAATTATTTTTTTGGAGTGATGTTTTTACATTTGTCAAGAAAAAAATGATATAGAAGACGCTCGCAGAGTTAAACTAAAAAAAACCTTTTGCAATAGCATCAGCCGTCTTCCAAAAAGGAAGAGGTTCTCAATTCGTCTTAAGTGTTTTGTTTATGTATGTTACTTCATAAACTTCTACTAGTTGTTCAGATTTGTACCTTTCATTTTCTGTTCGAAAACTTAATTAAAATTGACGTATTTTTTCATTTCAGAATGGATCGACAGTGCGCCAAGCTAACGACTATCAATGTAACCAATACGTACCTGCACAACATAACAAGAGAGATAGCGTACGTATTTATACATACATTGTACTACTTACAGAGGATATATGTTTGATGTTGTCTTAGAAATTACTGCAACAACTAAAAATAACGCACTTAAAATCTATTAATCGCACTAAGAAAGATTAGTTTTGTTACTTAGGATTACCGTGAAAAATGTATATAATGGTGGCATCTTAGATGAAGAATAATAGTAATTCGAGAATGTATAATAATAAAACGCGAAGATTATGTTTTTGGAAACAAAGTTAGGCAAGCGATGATATTTATTCGATAAGGTTTATGTCCAATATATATATACCGAACAACACATACATACTGGACAAAACGAATTGAACTTGATCAACGTTAAAATCGATTGCATTTTTTCTTTAATCTTACTCACCAATTTAAATAAAATAATTGACGTACAAATACAATCATATTAACTTGTTGATAACAGAGTGGAGGTTGTCGTGAGTACCTGCCGGCGGTGAGCAGCGCCGTGAACGGCGTGAGCGGGGTCAACGTGGGCGTGGGCGTGGCCGTGAACGGAGTGGGCGCGCTGGGCAACGTGGGCGTGGGCGTGGGCCCGCCCGCCGCGCACAAGCACGCCGCCCACGCGTGGCACCACCATCCGCATCCACATTATAAGTGAGCAATTTGTTTATATATATATATTCAGTTTATTTTTTCTAATTTGTTCAGTTTTTATGGCAATATTTCGATGAGTGAAACCTAACCCCCTAAAAAAGCTCTGTATATGTCTATGTACCTAGCCGACAAATGAAGCTTTTTCTATTGGTCCACGTGACGGTGAGTGGTCACGTCCACAAATGCACATCGGCGACACCAAAAGTATCATCACTGTTATGTTGCCGGCCAAGAAAGAAAGTTTATTTTTTAAATACTTAAACTTTTATTATAAAATAAGGTAATATTATTAACTATAGATAGATTACGTTATTGTCTATTGCGCCCATTATGTATGTGTTAGACGTAAACGCAATAATGGCATCATACTGCAAACCTCAGTGGTTTTTTTGTTATTATAAATAACATGTGTGTAACATTTGTTAAAAGATAAATAAAAAAGAATATATATACATATGTATAGTAAGTCGAAACTTTGATCAGCCAAGCGAAAGATTAATGTAAGCGACAACTATTTTCTAAATTTAAAAATGTTCACGAACATTTTATAACTCTGATTCTATCTACTTTTTTATTGTGGTATACTTATCCCTATCTCTGTTTATTGATATATTTCCGTGTATAATGTTCAGGAGCGCAAGTGGAGGCGTCCTATCTCCGGGTGGTGGAGTGTCTCCGGGGTACCTACCACCGTTATATGTACCCACCTATCATTATCACACGTAAGTGAACCGTGGCAAACAATTATGTTAATATTTGTTATAGTTTTATCTTGCATTGTATGCACCTGCTACCTCTTCTCACCAGCTCCCAGGGTTGACTGGCAGAGAATGCCATAAGTCCGCCCATTGTACTCCTTAGTTTTAAGGTTGTTGCAATAAAGGATAAATAAATATATAAATAAATAAATATTTGTCAAACAAGCAGTTGAATGGTTTGGAAGTAATTTAAGTTAAGTAGAATATATCTTAATTACCTCCAGAGTAGAGATCTATGGGACGCTATCGTGTCAGTAGGGTGTAGTAAAATAAGAGATATTAGTCAAGCTATAATAATAACGCTCCACACATAGCCTAACACTAGGCTTCCTTGTGTTGTGGGTGCCATGGGCAATACACAACAACAACAACTAGGCACTAAGCCGAGAATAGAAATTGAAACTCATTCAAGTTTCTGTCTTGTTGGGAATTGAATCTCTTTGAACGGAAATTTCTATGCCATTAGGCATTACGTTTGCTCATTGTAATACCTACCTAGTATAAGGTTTCCATATAAAGTGAAATAAATAAAATAACTCGGGGTCGTCGTTACGTTTTCTGCCTATATTATTTTTAACTTATATTCCTTGTTTGCAGCGGTGGTGTAAGTGGAGTGGGCGGCGTGGGCGGGCCGCCTCCCGCGCACCACGCGAGCGGCTCGCGGCTGCCGGGGTACTTGCAGCCGTACTCGCCCACCTACCTCGTGCCGCAACACCCCCAGCAACATCTGTGGTACACCGACTGAACCGCACGGCATGCCCGCACCTCCATACAGTAGCGGGCTCAAAACGCTCCCTTGAGGGACACCGCCACCGATGATGTATAGCAGCGGGCACAGGATACTACCTGAAGGGACTCCAGCATTGACAAATGCAGTTACAGAATCTTAAAGAATACGTTGAAGATTTATGGAACCTTGGATACTGCAATGTTTTATTCGAAGTATTGTTATGAGATTAATAATAAGCTTAAACACTGAAGATTTAAACAAAGGAATGGAAGAGGATATCATTTTAATACCATATTTAAGATCCAAATGCTGAAATCGTATAAAATGATGGTGCGGTGTACCTCAGGGGTGCATATTCGGGTCGAAATACTTTACATAAAATGACATTGGCATTAACTGAAATGTGAGCGATTACGATGTTACAATACGACTGTCAGAAAACGGCAGAAGATTAATTGATTAGAAGATGGCATGGCGTAGGAAAATGTGTTCGTTTCAAATTTTACTGTGTGGTCTCTGATACTCGGTGTCGAAGGCTTGTGTGAAATCGAGTCACTGTGACATTGGCGATGGTGGAACAGAAGAAACGAAGCGACGACGTTGTGAAGAAACAGTAACGAGTGTAGGAACGTTATGGTTGTATGTAACGCACGCGCTCGCCGCCTTTATCGATCAAAGGGGTCGGAAAGTATATGGTTGGATATAGTTTATTATCCCTTTTGTCCATAAATGCGGTCGAGCTGCGAATAAATATAAGGAACCAAACTTGTATCGATCGATATGTATCTATCACACTGCAATTTTTTTAATTTCAAAACTATGACTAGTGTGTTTGGGTGCGTGACGTAAGTTCCTCGTCACGTTTGTTAACGCATCGACGGTACCGACGCGCGTCGATAAGTGTTGTCGATTGTCGATCGACGTTATCTGTACAAATATGATTATTATTTTTTTTAAGTTTGAACGGTTTTTTAGGATAATGTGGCGTATGATTTTTTTTTCCACAAGACACGTGTTTATTTCTTTTACCTTACGCATAGACGTTAGTGACAGCATTATTCGTTCACATGTATATTGATTGTAAATTATTATTTTCCCCTTTTTTTTAATTATTATAATTTTGCCGCGGAAGCAAAGCGAGTAGGTTGCATTTACTAATATTTTATCGTAGAGGTTAGTGTTTGTACCAAATCATTGTATTGGGGGTGTTTTGTAACGTGTGAGGTAAGGGGGCGTGATAATTGTCCGTCATATTTTATCATTCATCATCCCAAAGTATGTCGGCACTTGAATCAATTCTGTTCTCCCAAGAACAAACGTTCGCAGACCGAGGAATGTTGGATTTCCTCTCTCAACCGAGTAGCGTGTCACTCTGTGAGGATTTCCGATGTTTATTGTGCCTCTGAGAGGGTTTATTCTTTGGATAAGACACAAGCACTTGTACACACGAGAGAGGAGTATGATAAAATGTCACGCGACATACATAATTATATTTACACATTTCGTGTAGGTGTTTGTTTTTACGTGACGGTGATTTTGTCAATTAAATGTTTGATTTTAACATGTTTAACTTATAGTGTAACTTTATGCTTTAGATATTACATATAACGAGATTTATCTGTTTCATATTACGTTCCATATCACGTAGCTTAGTCGGTCTGTTTAATCATACAAAACAAATATGCTGTGTTTTTTAAATATATAATAATTGTAACGGTTAATATTCACATTAATGGAATTTTATATCATCATGTAGATATAATATAAAGCGTAGGGCGCGGTGATGGACTATTTGTATAGGTGTTAGATTCGATTATAATTATTATACGGTATATAAACGTCACTTATGGGAGTTTTATAAGACATTAACTAGTACAGACTTAAACATTTTATCGTGTAACTCGATGTATTCGCAGTAGATAGAACAAAATTGTTAAATGTATCGTTCCGCATAGTCGATGTTAGTTGAATGTTATACGGTGCAACGCAATTTTAACGTCACGACCGCAACTGTTTTAGTTGTTTGTTTAGTAGATGTTCAACGACAATCGTTGGACGTCCATCGTCGTACGACTGGGTCCCTCGGTTACATGCTAACGCAACGTCCCACGGACAGGCCCTCATTCCTTTACGTTTTTATTTCAATCCCACACTGATTAATATTATAGTGTTTACAATATATTATGTGAAGCGATTGTATATAAGTATTATTGTTAAGTGTACAATTTGTAGTCATTAAAATCGAGCTTTTGCAATGATTTCCATTAACTACGTTTGGGTCGCTCGCGGTGATTCTATCGGTTTTTACTTTAATATTAATTTAGGCGTATGATTTATAATCAATCGTATCGGTTATTTGATTTAATTGAAAATGCAACAAAAAAAAACATTTTTTTCCTATTATTTATTATTTAAGATAAATCGCCTCATATGGGGTGTCTGTAAATGAAATTTGATCAACTAACAGTACGATACAGAATATTTTTTTATAACTTTGTTTAGTTGATACACCGCTAGCTGCCTCTTGGTGGCCGTTAGATATCAGACATTGATGTAACATTTGTGTTGTTATGCTTCTAGTTAGATCTATATTATTTTTATCCATCGTTTGTGTACTGTCATAGTGACAGAGGTTGCAAGGAGTAAACAGAAGGTCGTAGAATCCTAGAGATCTCCGAAGTTTACTTTAATATGTGTAATTATATCTTAAATAGATATTCTTTGCATTCAACAAACATACATTTCTTTGATGTTTGATTCTGTCTTATCAGACATTTGAAATGTTTAAGATGTAAAACTATTAATATTAACAATTTTATTTGTCCTCTACTACTCTCATCTTGGCGGATGTGCCTTTAATAATATAAAATGATCATAATAATGAAGGGTAGTGAGTTATTTTTGTGAATTAGCAAATTTTTTTTATAATAAAATGTAATTGTTTATAGTAAATTGTATCTCACTACTTGGGACATCCATTTTTATCTTCGATAAACTAGCACTGCTTAATTTTATTAATGTGCAACACTTTATTAAATATACTTACTAATTATCAGAATAATAAACAATTTATCATTTATTATAATTTAATTTTTGTTTGACGAATACTATCGTAATTTAAAGTTACGTTTTTAATATGATTCATATCGATGTATAATTAGTTAATTCGTTCTGTGGTATGTGTTAATTGTATCTTATCTAGTGTGATAGATGAAACATCACTGGTGATGGACCGTGTCTGTCGATGATCTCTGTACTGTCTCCCCTCCGACTGTTCGCATATATTAATGCTACATATGTTACTATCATATACTATACAACATTATTTGCCTTAATTAATTATTATTATAAGGTTTGCTGTATTGCTCGCATGTACCGGGGAATGTAGAAAACTGGATACGTCTAGTTAATTAACTGTTACAAGGTCTAATTGAACATTTTCTCTTGCATTGGACATCGCTTCTTGAATCTTTTTGTATGTTCCGATTTTTAACTGACTCCAAAATAAGAAGCTGGTTCTCAATTTTTCTATATTTTTTATCGTAAGTGTGAAATTTATTACAATGTTCCTCGCGAGCTAATCGCGAGTCAATAAAAATGTGCTAAAAATTATAGAAATAAAATATTTAGAGGATATAATAGATAATTCGTTACACTATTTGTGTTATATGAAGAAAGTAATTCAATTTATGATTAAATTTGATTATATTTTTTTTTATTATCCCACATCTTAATCAGCTTTGAAGTTCTTAATGTTTTTTTCATATTTTCGTTTTGCTAATTTGTGATAAAATAATTATTGCTATATTTGCATTGTCCTGTTTTACACTTGTATCGGTACACGAGTAATTTACAGCAGCCCGTACTCGTAGTTACTATTGTTAGGATGTTTTACGGAGTTTTGGGGTTTATTTTTAGGCTTGTAAATGATGGAATGTTAACATGATTACTCTTATAGTATCATCTTAATGTTATTATAATTTTTTTTTGTATTTTGTAAACTTACCCGCTTTTATCGTTTAGATGGAATTTAACAGCTAAGTTTTTAATAGTATTGTGTATATGGGGCATATAATGAAAATGTAAAGCAACCTCTCGGAATTGACGCGCAATGTTTAGTACGAGAGCGAAACGTTTCTTCCGTCGCTCGTAAAGATTAATCTGATTATTGTAAATTATTTTTGGGTTGTTGCAATAAATTATTGTCTCGTGTATAAAAAAATTGCATTTCGCACAGCAAGTCGATGGAATCGTGCCCCGTGTATGTGTATATTTAGATGTAGTTTGATGGTTTCTACCACACCGACAGTAACGTATCGCCGTAACGAGTGACGATCGATTTACGGTCAGTCCCATTATTCTATCTATCTTTAAACTCAGGTAGGTACGAGATATATAGTTAATATAATATGTAACTTTCTGACTGTCGCTAACTTACCGTGGATTATGCAAAGATACAATATTGGGATCGGCCATCAGTGTACAAATATTCCGATCCCGGTAAGGTGATCGACGTTACTGGTTTTCATTTACAATGTATTGTTTGTTTGTTCGTTTGTTTATATCGTAAGAGGTCGCAAGTATGTTCACTTCCACTGTGATTATTGTGTAACTAATTATTATTTAATCATTAATTAATGTGCCGGTGAAACTATTATTTTAGTTGTAATTTTATTTTAATAACTTTAACATTTAACTGTACAGTACCGGCCGGTACTCCGAGAGCTAATTTTATAAAATAATGGGTATTTTATGTTTTATTTTAGCTTATAGATGCTTGTGTCTCACAAGACGAGAATCATTAACATAATTTAAATTGAATAGGTGGGTGATCAGGGGATATAGCACAGATGTTGCTTAAGTTTATTCTTCTATAATAATCGTATAGTTATTATGAGAGAATTGTAAATAAACATCCGAATACCCCTTTTTTATTTTACTTTTATTTTGACCCCTTTCCTTTTGGTTGGTTTTGTTTTTATTTGATTGCGGGCCTGTCTCCGGTTAGTACTCTGTGGCGTCGCGTGGTGAAGGGTTGGTAGTGACCTCGCTGCCGCGGTCCGACACGCTAACGTCACGTGTTTCAAGTTATCGCACGGTTAGGGTAATGTTCGCCTCGGAAATTATTATTAACTAGAGTAACCTGACATGACTAATACCGGGCCGCGGCGTTCTTCTAGTGGCAGTGATTCGCGAGTGACATTGCACTGCTGAATCTGCCGATGAGTTGATTTGGATCTTGTTGCAATGTAATAGAGTATGTTATAGCCGGCGCGCTATAGTCCATAGAGAGGCGATGACGCCAGAGCTGCTGTCTCGACAATAACCCAGTGTCAGACAATAATCATTACTATTATTTGCCTCTGTACTTCATTTATGGCCCCTTATCGTTAGTGACGGCCGTGACTGCGTTCCCGTATTAAAGTAGCTATATTTTATTTAGGAATATTTTATTTTAATTACATCCTAGTAGAATCTCACCTAAGCGTTTAGTAAAGCGTTGTATTTGTTCTAAACGTTACCCAAATTATAATACATCCTGTCTCAAATTTGAGACTAATATAAATTTAAAGATTAACAATTCAAATAGGGGTTTTAAAGATACGGGCGCGGCGAGTCACGGACCTTTAGAATCAATAGTTTCTCTACGTATGTTAAGTTCTACATATATACCAGTAGTTATGTAAATAAATATAATATAGAAAAATAGTAAAGTGAAAGTCTATCTATAAATTAACCGTTCTAAATAGCGCCGTTTTTTAAGCACAGTAATATGATTCCACAAAATAAAGTGAGATATTCCAGTACGTTTAGATATTTAAAAATACTCCAACCAGATAGGATTTAGACTTTTTACAAGCCATTATGTAGGTATTAGACCTATGCGTCTATTGAATGTAAATATTTTGTACCGGTCGAGATTTAAAGTTTCAAAGTTATTGATTTAATGTGATATTTATATTATCATCTTGCTAGTTAGGGACCTACTGTTCATTGTACAGTAGAATAGAAATTACACAATACAATTTAAGCATTTGAAAAGAAAGAAATCATCTTAATATTTTTCGGCTAAAATTTGACGTAAAAGCATTTTTCTAATTCATTCTGAAGAATTGTTTAAAATTACGAGTTTACGTTACGAATGATACACAAATCAAATATACAAAATATGGGATCGTGCATCAATATTGGTAACTTTTTTGTAAGGAAGATAATTTTAACGCTAATAATAAATCTGTTTGCTCTTCACCACTAATATGCGCGTTATTATGTATAATCCCTAAACCATAATTATTATACAGTTTTTTTAATATTCAATGGTGTTTTCGATGTCGTATTGTCCTTCACGATTTATTCACTATTTAACTAATTCTTCGTCTATAATAAATTTCAATGTCGACTGAATGTTACCTAATCTATACGTGCTTAGATTGCAGCTTTTCATAGTAATTGTACCTATATGCACTTATTTAATATCTGATTAACAGACAATTTATGTGTCGAAATATTATAAATATACGTAAAGTGAGGATAAGTAAGTTTTAATGTGCGCACCATATTTCAATTAGAATTTTTGTATCTTAAATGTAAGAAAGTAAAACGTGACTCATTAGTGCGAAGAATTAAACGTGGTTGCTTCAAAAACGCCTTCGGGTTTCGAGATGCAAACATTGCAAACCTCCGAAGCGCGGATCGCGGGATCAAGTTGCGCCACAGTTATCGTTGTAAGGTCTCCGATTACAAGTCTGATGTCTCAAGTTTGTTAACGTAGCATTTGATAGTTAGTGTGCTGCTAAATTTAGGCGATATAGCGTTAACTTTTATATTATATTCGTCGCTCGATATCTACCTTATAGGTATGTGTGATAATAACAGTAAGCTTTCCACTAGATGAAGTACAATGAATTCTAATTACTATAGGCCAATGTTTATAAACATTATTTTTACACTGTCTATTAATATAAATGTGATTTTGTCTGTAGTTCGTAACGTTTTAGATTACTTCAGTCCAGTATCGACATGTCGTTTGCTTGAACAAAGCTAAGTTACTTTCTGTTTAGTGGTTAATTACAACTAAACTAATGGGAATGGATGGAAGCCGTAGGTATTGTTCTAAAGGCTCCTAATTTTGTTTTCAGGTATTATTTTTACAAAAGATGCGAAATAATGCGTTAAATTTATTGTCATGGCTAACATGATTTTTAAGTTTTGTCGTCATAGACAAGAAAAACGCATCGATTACGTTTTGTTGTAGGTATCACGCGTTAGAAGATCATGATACGCACTTCCAAAGCACATGATGCATTCTGTTATCGTCTAGTTATCATATCAGCGAAATAGCCGATAAGTGAGCTAGCTAGCTACATTCATTACCTGGGTACAGGTATCAGGCAAGCTCTGAATTCGTCTGAAATGCGTCAAGTGTCAACATAATTATCCTTTTTCGCAAATCTGTTCACACCAAAATATTTTGCCGTCCAAGTTTCGTACCTCGTACGACAGTCAGCTGGACTGTTCTATTTACTACTCGTATTATGTATAGGTAAATAGGTATTTAATTTTTATCTACGATTCATATTTCGATACACAACAGACTTTTTAAATTAAACTATAGATGTCTAAGGTATTTTATATTTATCTAGAGCTTATAGAAGGATTAGGGCTGTAGTCAACTCAATATGGGAGGCTATTTGGATGTTAGATTTCTTTTGTTACTTAATAAAAAATTATATGACTGACGGCTTTATAATTGCAGCCCGTATTTTAAATGCCATTAGCCACAAGATCTGAATAGTATAAGGCAAATAAATAAGCATCAAACCTATAGAACTCTCCAAATTGTAGGTACAGGGTTGTCATAAAACCCATTTCGAGTTTCACCTTACCAAAATAAAATTGGAAAAATTTTAACCTATATGAATATTAATGATGGGAAGAAAACTAGCATCCAAATAACTTAATGACATGATATCAGGGATATTTTAGCAGTAGCGTGGGCTTTTTAACCTAGATGACTTATCAAAGATTTGTACAAGCTATGGGTGTAGTGTTATTTGCGTAAATCATAATAGAGCTAGTTGTCTATGTGTCTATTTTATATCTGTGGCGTCCTGCGGGCACAGTTGTGGGTAGTAGGAGGATAAACATATTACGAATAAGCTTTAAATATAATCATTTTTATTTTGCCTAATTTTTTTATACTTTTAAGCACGGAAATGACAACAAGTTTTGGTTATCATACTTATAAATAATGTTTGCGACTCGATGTATAGACACTGAGTATAGTTTTTTTATATACCTATTGGATAATCGAACAAAAAATGAAAATAACTATGATTTTCAATGGTTTCAATTGATTTAACAAAATATGTAATAAGTGTGGTTGCGTTCAAAACCAGCGGCCCAGTTGTTTTTTAGTTTCATATTTTGTTGGACAAATAGTTGTTATAAATATTGTTTATTCTATTCTAACTTTTACAAACCCACCACTGTGCCTACGGGTTTTTAGATGATGTTTGATTATCTTAGATAGGTTATTGAGATTATTTCTATAAAATGTGATTTCGATGTCCAGATAATTCAATATTTGCTGTCTTCTATGTTACGTGTTAAGTAAGGATATCCTATTAGCGTCCAGTGAGATCTTCTTGTATCAGTGTCTATTGCGGCGTCTAGCGGCGCCGCACTTAACGTACCTACATTACCTAACACCTATTTATGCTAGATATTTATGATAGTTTCAGTAAACGTAGGATTATGACCAAATTAGACGGTAATTTAAGTATATAACACACAAATATTATAACATTACTGTACGCTACGAAGCACCGACGTGCAGTCGAGGGGAAGATTTTAAAGTACAAATTTATCAAACGCTCCCCACCGTCTGCGATGCTTTAAGGCCCTTTTCTTATATAATTAATATTATATTAAAGAGAAAGACGTTGCATTGAAATTGTTTCTGAAATATTTCTGATCTTTAATACCTAAATGTCGTGTTAGATAAAATTGTCTCATTCAGATTTGATAACTTTTCATCTTTTGAATGTTTAAAAAAATTACAGAAAATTATTTTAAGATCGTACACGAGTTCACGATTAATGTCATGTTAAATTAATTGTTTACGAATCACTTAAATGTATTAGAATTGTGTAGAGTTATAGTTGAATATATCGGTGACAGGATCACGTTTTCGAATTAAATCGTAATTTTATAAAATTGATGTGCCTAAGTGTAATACTGTATTATTATAAATGTATATTTAATAATTGAATAGTTACGGTACTTACTGCAAGTCTCAGGTCCGTATCACACGAGCAGGCGCCGTGCTATCCAACTACAAATTTCGTGTTTCCGAAATGTATTTCGAGACAATAACTTCTTGTTTGCAAATTTTTTAACTTTGATTCACTTTTGCCAGTTTCTTAATGTTATACCTTTGAGCTATCGATAATGTTCGCTTCGATTTCTGTTATTTCGATATTTTCCAATACGAATTGATATTTTCACGTTCCAATAGTGTCGTACTGACTAGTAATAGGTTTTCTATTCGAGCTGTAGAAGTTCTTTTTGTCACTATCGATAATAAATTGTGAACACGTAGTTAAATGTCTTGGTACACTAGCGATTTAGATTTCCCAAAGTTTTATAGCACGCCTCTTTTGCATTGTCAAAGAATGTTATCCTAGCAGTTTTTGTTAAGTATGTTAGAGATTTGTAACGATGTATGGTAGGACAACGGACGCTGGAGGCTGGCGAGGTGTTTCAGTGGACGTGTATTGACTATGTATTATCATTCATACTCGCTGTGTACACGATATGATGGGTAACCGGGTAGCTGTGTAGACTTGATTGTGATATCAGTAAACATTTTCATACGAGCATCCAAAACTTGTTTCATTTCTTACCCAGATTCCTTTGATAAATACTTTTGACAGGTAAGTTTCTACTTATCATCAGGGTGTCATGTATAAGAGAGGAATACAGGAGTTACTAGTTTATAAGAGAGGGATATAGTAGAAGCGTGGATTACGAGTGGCCAAGTGGAACGGCTGTATGTTACAGACATTTTACAAAATTATAGAATTTTTTTACCTTCAGCTCAGATTTTGGGTTGCTTTTTTAATGAAGTCAGAACAAATTTATCTATAATATTTATACTTATAACTATTGGAATCCGCACATTGCGATCCAATTACTGCTAAATAATATAAATTATTGATTTAAAATATTTTTGGCTGATAAATATTCAATCGTTACAGAACATTGTAATTTAGATGCTCTTGACGTAATATGTTGACTATTTGTTTAATCAATGGTGGCGAGCACAGACCAGGTGTGCAAATAAGGTTAAGGGCAGAGAAAAGAAAACAACAAAATGTACCGTATCAAGTAAGCTTTTTTAACTAAATTTTATATGGAACACAATACACTATAAAACATTAGTTCGAAGTTATAGACCGAATATTTACAACAAACATTGGAACAGCCGCGACAATATTGCCGTGGTTTTGTAAGGCATAGATTGACTTATATTGTTAGGTATTACAGGTTTGGTTTCGGCTCGGATTGTAGTATACGTTGCCTCTGGAGCTTTAACTATTTGAAATACATAAAATATTATATTAGAAGCCCTCGATGAAGCAGTCCCTTGAAATAAATACACTTCGGTGCATCTTATATACAGTGAAGATATAACGACCGCTCTCACCGGAGGCTCTGGTTTTACAAAATCATCAGTCATAATTTATACAAATCGCACAGACACATTAATTATATATATTAACAAAATAAAATTATATCTGATGTATTAAATTATCTCTCATTCAAGTAAAGGGATACTATTCGCTGCGGCTACGAAATCCCCGCCCCGCAACCAGTTACTAACTAACACTATTTTAAACAACAAAATATTAAATATGACAATTGCATATCGTAAAATTATGTTCTGAGATCATATTTAATACATCACAGGAGTTAGAGAAAATTAATTAAAATTACAAAATCGACGTGCGCTTATTGTCTGTTGGTCATTCTCAAAACTCCACTAAACGAACGAAAGATCCCGTCACGATACTATTTGGCACATAACAACATCCAAATAGACATTTTAACAATAAAATGATAGCCAAATTTACAACTTAGAATAAGTGATGTCTCGTAAACAGAGGTCGGCTAACACTGCGTAAATTACAAATGGTTGTATAAAACTGTAAAGATTTTAGACAAGCATTTGTATTGGTAGCTCGCTTTACATTTTAAGACGCATATTTTAAGATCAGAATTAACATTATCATGAAACCATTATTGGATAGAGCAAATAAAAGCTGCCCCACAGTTAAAAACGACGACTTGGTTGCAGCATTCCTGGACTTGTAATTCTTTTTAGCGTCGTTAGGGTTAAATATTTGTATTTTTTAGAATTCACTTTTAGCATTCAATATTTTTATATAGGTTTCCATTTACGATACTACAGGGTTACATACAATCCCAACGTCTGTTTTCGAGACCTCACGTATACATTTATCATAAATTCATGAACAAGTCACATCAAACAGGCCATAAACAAAACGAACATCTCTAGCGATATCCGCAACAAAATATAAAAATAGGTTTTTTCTTATAGTTGTCAAATTTAAAGTTCATTTATAATTTATTTCATTATTATGAGACTTAGTCAGACTTAGACTACTGACAAACTTTGGTTGGAACGCACGGATGGAGCAATACAGGCGTTAGAATGTCTCACCGCCGGCCATCAACGAATGATGAAGAGCATCACAAAGTTCACTGGGTATTCATAAAACAATACAACTTCTTGTTAATTGGCGTGTAAAATTTGGACGACAGACGAAAGTTTCTATCTTCAAAGTGCACATAATTGGAACCATTTGAGTCAATTTCGGGTGGATTAAAGGGTATGAGTATTTTATAAAATCAAAACAATTGTTAGAACCGTAAAATGTAGAAAAATCAGGATAGCAGTAACGATATGTATACCAGTACTTCTGCACTATTTACTTTTAGGGAATTGACGTAGCAATTTGGCACCCAAAAAAAGGTAACAATTTAGTTTTGGGGGTCAAATTGATCTTGATCCAAATAGCTGTAAGTTCCATAATTAATTTTATTTTTCGTACACCATGTTCCGTTTCAGTGGTCCAAAAACTTGCAATAACATCTTAAAAGGTCGGCAAACACCGTATTTTTCCAACTTTATTAAAACTACCGAATGAAGATATGATAATGAAATGAAGGCGTGTCTTTTAAATATTCCACCGCGGTCCTTACACCTAAACAGAAATGAGAAATTTGTACTTTACTAAAGGCCCGCGGTTATTATGTATCCCCGATACAAAATATGGGAACATTACATATCCAATATTCAAAACAAACAATCATCAATATAATTCAAGATATAATCCATTAAAATAATACAACAAAACGAACATAATATATTGCGATAAGAGTACTCGCAGGAAACAAAACACAAATACTCAATTTTGCAATAAACTCCTTGCATCTACAACATTATATTAATATTGGCAAATCTTCTTGTTACTTCGTGGCATTGGATTCTACAATATAATGCTGGATAATATGCTGCCACTTAACATTGTTCCAATATGGTCATTCAATGGGTAAACGGGAAAGATTTCTTTGGATTTTCTTTGCGTCTGTTCTAAATTCAGTGTAACATTAGATAGGCTAACAGGATCCATTGAAATACCGTATCAACTAGGCAGGATTACATAATCATGATAGCTTTTATCCAACGTATCTATTAATAGAGATCAAAAGTTCGTTGTAACAAAATATTCCTGTATTGAGTATTTGTATTTTCACTCTACATTACTCCATGCTTATTTTGTTTAACTTTTGTTAGGTTATGTTAATAAAATCGGAAGAAAATATATCTTGAAACCACCATACATCATGAAGGTTTCAGAAGACTATTTTCTTTAAAATTTTCTGATAAACACGTCAAAAATACTCCTACGAGTTTCAATGAAAATTTGATTTTCAAAGTTTCGTGTTAGCATTTTCGAAGCATTTTTTATTGTGACCTTTTAAATTAATTGGACATCTATTGCGCCGGCTCGATATACCAAAATAATCCCTAAGTCCTGACTTAACCGAACTACAATTACCACTACATCTATTATAACTTACATTACTTGTCAAAGAGATCATAATAAACTTAAAGTTAGTTGTCACATTAAATATTGCTCGCGACATCTTTCAACCAAGAATGTCTTCTACGGAAAATTCAAACGGTCAAAAAGCCTTGAGCAATTTGGTACTTGTGATGCTTAGTGACATTGCAGTGACAAAATAGATAATATATTATTACTTACATACGCTACAATATAATGTCTGAAACTATCTTACAAATTACTTAACATAATTAAATTGTTCACAATGTTAACGCGTCGGCGATATCAAAAAATAAATTAGGGATATAAAATAAATTTGCACAATTGCCTCAAATAATGCGCGCTCAAAATTGAATCACCACGATAGTTGCTTAGTTAAAGGGTATAAATTACATGATCTGAGGTAATATGCAGAAAAGCAACAAGTTGCGCCAATGATGACATTGTTACCTTATAAACAAAAGTGTATTGGAAAACGATGCCGACATTTCGACGCAGAGTTTTTTCACCGCACATTGTAAGCAGCTGGGATAATCTTTCGAGCTGCCTCTGGAACGTTCTAGCGTTCAATTTTGGCGTGAATGACGCGCCACCTAGCTGGTGCGTTTGAAGGTTTGCGACAACCGCGCCACCTTCGGCGGGCGGATGTGTGCCCCTGACGAGTATTCGTGCTTGTGCGCATGCGCTGGCGACTTCTTCCCGCTACTGGATAACCGCTTGCGGGGTTTCAGGAAATCTGGAATGAAAGAAAAAGTCTAATTAATTCTCCGAAAAGAAAAGGTACTTGGATAAGTTTTTTAATGCCATTTATAAACATGCCAACAAAAAAATTGGCGCGTCAAAAATGCAACCGTAGGAGTTAAAAACTAAAGAATGAGCCCTACCACAGTACTGTTTACAGACGCTAAAACATCCCACATCATGTTAAAAAGCTTTCTCGAATCTTGTTGAAGTGCAACGTATGCAGGCAGTAATGTAAGAGGGCATAAAACGCTCGTAAAATCTACTTATATCGAAGGCGTGGCCTGAGACGAGTGATTTGGTGGAGTTTTACGATCTCCGAAACTGAAGGTTCGTTAAGACCCGGATGCCTGCTCCACTCCGACCGCGTTCGTTCGAGTTGACATTTTTACGACTTTATCCGCGGGGATAGACCCGTAAAAACTCGCTCTAGCGCACTTAATGTGCCCAAATCCTTTTTAGAAAATCTCGGAGCCGACGACGCCCTTTGTGACCATTTCTAATTTTAAAAAATATAGCCTTAATAACTATAAAAGTTTTACGACCGTTTTACTACTGTTTAATCTGCGCCGTAATGTGAAGGCTGAGTTAGTGTTGTGAGATTTACATTTACAACGAACAGTTTACAAACTATCGGCATGTTCGCTTCAAAGTTCACGAACGGCCGTGATTAGATAATGCGGGCTGTAAATTGCAACAGACATTGAACTTACAGTGTTTACTGCACTTTTATAGCTAGTTTTAATGATATACAACATCACCTCACACACCTCCGACTATAAATCTTTGCATATGTAAATATTAAAACCGACGACAGATAATGCATCTCAAATTGTTATTGAATTTCCAATCAAAATATTCAACGATCTTAGCGTTCCCACGTTAATATTAGTAATGAATACTAAACTTTAAAAAAAAATATCAAGATATTAAGTTAATTGTTGTAACTGTATTCTCTGTTGCAATATTCTGCGTCCAATTTGCTTTTCATCGACGTTATTAGTAATAACAATTTGGACTTATTGAACCTTAAATATAAAGTTTATTTTCATGATCTTAAATTGCAATCGAGAGCATCTGATTGCAAAATAAAGGCAATATAACCAATTGATAACTTAAAAACGTTTTAAAATGCAGACAAGATCGCGAACGACCTTCGCACGTTATATGTTATAAACGTTTTGTCTTTTAGATATTTTTAGAAGGAACCAGTTGGTTTTCATTATTTTGTTCGAGTTAAGATATTATACGCAATGTTTTCGCCATTTTTTCTTCATCAGTCAACGTATTGATTACAAAGACTGCTCTATAAATTTAGTCTTAGGAAATCAAAATTCACTTTTGTTGTTTCAGTAGACAAAGAAAAATCTTCAAATATACATGTGTTTGGTGTCAAAATGTTTGTGGATCCAAATGCCTTACTAGTATGTTGTTGTTTGTAAAGACTTGAAGCGCTGCTTTAGAGGGATTAGTCGAAGAGAAGAGGGATTAGAACTTCCTAACTTCAGAGAAGTTAAAATATTGTTTTAATAACCACAAGTCATCTAATGTAGTAATGATCGTCAAAACATCAGCTACGAACAACATAGTAACACGCGCTCAAGGTCGAAAGCGTCAGAATTGTAGCGTCCTATACCTACATATACTTATATGTACCAAATGTTTCATAATTCCAACCAAATTAGAAACATTTGCATAACAAATCTCGTTAGCCCGAACGTTTAAATAATTTTATTATCGTTGTCTCGTTTCATACATTTCGTTAGTTCAAGGTTGTTTTAAATATTATTCTCATTACTAAGTTTCAAAGGTCACAGAATATCAGCACGCTAGTTTTACATGATTGTTCTATTATAATTAAAAATAATTTATTCTATAGTTAACTACGCATCAGGCTAATAAGTATTAGTAGTATTAGTAGTAATTAGTAAAGTAGTAAAAATATTAGTAGTAATTAGTAAAGAAGTTAGTGCTAAGATTGTCAAAAATAGGATACTTATCAACTATGAAAATATATTAAATGCAATTTACAGGAAAGAAATGTAACTGTCAGACAGGTTACACAATAGTGGTCCTATAAAAATCCATTCTTGTATGAAACCTTAAAATAACGTCAATACTTCCTAGCAATAGTGCGGTCATATCTTGATAATGGAACGAGTCAACGATGGACTTAAAAGAGCAGTCTCAGGCAGGTATAATAATAACAAACAGTATTCGACTGAATCGCCATAAAAAACCAATGAGCGTTTCTGCAGTCGGGAACTATG